>QNGE01005759.1:0-39232 GCA_008508345.1 Paragonimus westermani
CTCTCACCCTGCTTGCAGATTGAACGTACAGCAATCTCAATAGATTCAGACTTGCGGGAATGTACAGGAACTATATACCGTGGCTTTTGCACAGTCTTTTCTCATATAATGGCTATTTCGAGTTAGTCTCGCTGATGTTCTAACATAAAACAGTAGCTTATGTCTACGAAGTTGTACATAGCCCGTCCTATTACATCTATGAAACAGAATTTTAACATGGCTTACCTTTGTAGACGCACTCAACAGTGACTCATCTTTGCCACCTGTAACCCATGGCAACCCCTTTATTCTCCAAAGGCATCTGAACACGTGTTTATTCGAGTGCCGTTCACAAGTGACAATGCCGCAGAATTGCTGACAAATAGTCTCAACCAAACAATCAGCAGAGCCTATGCTACTACTGAAATCCATATTCAATTGTCCATATCCCCCATTCTCATGTTTAATAACAAAGATAGACTGACAGTTCAAACCTAATCTGTGTATATCTACTGATTCATTTGTTCCTGTGGAGCAAGTTATATTGGTCGAACGTCAAGACAGCTTTAGAAACGAACCCGAGGACACCATCCACGGCGGCTGGGACACGGGGAATCACGATTGGTCAACAGTGCTGTTCTCGCTCATCTGGTTTAAACCAGGCACCAGGAGAAAAGTGGTATATCGCGTGCCAGATAACCCATCGAAAGGTGCACGAATTAGAACACTTTGTATTGCCGAGGCTATCGGGGTCAGGCTGACTTACCTAATATTACGTCATCAAAAAACGGTTTGTTCAGACATTGAACCTACCGTGGCCACAAATCCATCGGATCGATGGCCAACCGGCGCGGTCAAGCCGGACAAGCTTGACGTAATCGACCAATCAAGCCATGGCCAACTGACGGGCCGGTGACGTAGTTTCTCTGTCATAAGTCTGATCGATATCTCGATGTAACTCGACTAACTCTTTATATAATTGTACCAGCCTGAAGATAAAATTATCGGAAACACGTTCGTCTATATGTCTTCATACTCATCATCGTCGTGGACATATTTGAAACTTTGAGATGTCAGACCGTTATGATGATTGTTAATCGGTTTGTGTTGGTTCAAATTGCGTTTTGATAACAAAATTAATATATTGATGATGCTCGTCGAAATAAATTGTTACTTCGCTCAGCTCATTTCAGTGGTCAAAATAAAAAACGAGCTGAGTAAAACTGGAAATCTTCAAAAAGATCCACGACCAATTTCCTAAGAAGAACTGCTTATCTGAAATGACAAGTTTTCTTTTTAAAAACATTCTATTCATGCAAATGTTTGGCCCACTAACAGAATGACAACTTGATTGCAAGATGTGTGGCTCAAATGACTACGCGTTTTGTCACATATAACATGTTGTAAGATCAAACAGTTGCATCAACGACGGTACTCATGAAATCAGGTGTACGTTCACTTTTATTTTTCATGTATCCGATGCTGGGGACATCCGCACTGGATGAATTGAAACTAAACTTGTGTTGGTGGAAATGTACAAAACGTGGAAGGTTTAGTAAACAAGTCGTCAGCTTCGTTTTAAGACTGAAAATGGTTAACACAACTGATTGCTACTAAGGATGATTTGATACTTTCGAATAGATGAACATGAATTTTTAGACAGAATACGAGCCAGTCGCAAAATGAACCAAAATGGATATCTGTATTCTGTAGTTTGAACTACACACACTAGTGACAACAGGTCTCATACTGATCGAGACTTGTTCGTTAACCATTTGAGAAAAAGCACTCCGTTTTCGTTTTGCTCCTGATAGCACTCGTCAGTAGTGCGTACCATTACCACAGCCATCAGCTGAACTCTAGTCCTGCTCTTGTGAGATAATCGTGGTGACCATTATACAGCTGACATTATTCTGGACACGATCGAATTATTACGTTCGAAGTCACAATCAATTATGATTGGGAATAAGGTGTTTAGTAAACGAATGTACACGTTGAGTTTAAGTAACGAAACTAAACTTATACTAGTCGGAAACTGCCTGTCACGGCTGAAGCCAACTAATATAATTTAAAGAGTGAGAATTGTGTTTGTCATATTCTCAACTAATTAAATGGATATAGCCTTAATGACACCGTGCATAAGACAGTAAGAACAATACTGGAGTATACAACTCTAGCTTCTTAAGACACTGGATTCTTCCTGTAAACCTTAAAAAGAATACCGTTGTCCAAGAGAGTTGCTGTACGGATGTTTCTCAATCAGCTAGAAGCTTTCAGTGAGAAGGTTCGACTGATTTGGTGACATATTACTCGGCTTGTACTCCAGCTGCATCTGACAATTCCTGTTGTGGTACATGACAGAAAACACCCAGCGTACCATGGAATACAAGGTTACTATTTCACTTCTGTTTTGATACATTAATTTCAGACGTGCTTTGACCAGCGCTTGTCAGTAGTGGTTGTTTTTACAAGACCAGAGTTGACCATCCAATTTTTGACATGTTTAGCATAATTTTAGACACAATCACTTTAACTAAAACTGATTGATACTTGGCCGTCTGACTTAAATATAAACTTTTTGGTTATGGCGACTAGCTATAATTTTAGAAATCTGGCAAAATGTTTTTGGTAACTTACTAGATGTGCAAACGGTTTAATAGGGTTGTTTATTAGCTGAGGTTGGCAGCAGATACGAATCGCTCAATACAGGAATAGCTGATAGGACGAATGATTTCTCATAAACAAACGCACAAAATGGATTCATACGCTAAAATAACGGGGCTCCTAACTAGACATATCTGATCGTCATGCATAATCCACCAATCACGTAGTCATTTAAAATAGCCTGAGGCAACCATGCATTAGTGGAGGGCAGCACACCTGCTAGGTTGATCTTTTAGCAAACTGATCAAATTAATTTTCGTAACAGAGCAAATGACATAAGACTCAGTTTGAAAGTAGTTAGTAGGACGCGACCGGCGCCAGCAAACGGTTAATGTTAATTCAGAGTAAGACATTTGTTGCTCGTTAAACGTAACACTTTCACAGCCACGCCGTGAGAGTAGATAAGTTATTTTCGACGATTGAGCGTTAGCTGTTCACTACCTCGTGAACTATACGTGTGATGTCTGATTTCAGACCGTTTAGACCTAAAAAAGAGCACATATGCTAGCCAGGTCCGAATTCGTGTCTTTCAAATGGCCAACGGACGTTCTTTCCGCAGAACAACCCTGATTACCTAGATAGACAGTTAAAGCAAACTGCAATCAGTTTGCTTCTATATAAACGCGTTTATCAAAAATGTGCTCAAATTTACAATGGCACAAGGATTAAAATGCATTGCTTTCTGACTAGACACGATAGTTTTAAATAGAAACCAAATGCGTAATGCTTTCGAATTCTGGCAACGGAAACCATATTACGTAAGAACCACAACCACCGGATAATTGGTAAAGTCACTTGCTTCATGTGGTCATTTCGTCAATGTAGGAAAAAGGGACACCTATTGTGCACAACTTGCACTTCAACCACTGGCGTTAGGACCATGGTTTCAATATTTCCACTTCTGCTGTCCTCAATCGTGCACCTCAAGTGCGAATTGTCCAAAAATTGGTCCGAAATGTATCCCCCTCCTCTTGTTATGTGTTTTGTCCAATAACCGGTTTCGATCAAGTGATATGAAAACCAAAACTGTGTTTGTTGCGAATGCTTTCAGGTTGTCTTTGCTTAAGCGCGTAAGAACGAACCATTTCACGACCGTTCCTTCAAACTTTCCCTCTTTCTCTCTCTTTCTCTGATAAGCAGTACCCTGCTGCTCACACACATCTCCATAACTACTCCCTGAAACATTTAAATCGAAACTGGTAATCTTCCGTTGAATCAACAATAAACCAACCCACATTGTTGGCCTATAATCATATGACGGCTGCTTCCACAAACCTCAGTTATTTAATAAAGAATGCTTAGTCACAACTGGATTGCCTTATCACAATTGGAACATTCGTTCGTGAGAGGGAGAATGACAGATTAGAGTTGAGTTTATGGAAATTTTATTGCAATTTAATTAGCCCAACCGGGCTCATCAAGTAAGCGTCTATTGAGGAAATAAATTTTGCGTACATCAGAGAACTGGGAACTTGAGTTATCTCTGGGGGTTCAGGTTTGAAAAGCAAACTAGGTGATTAGTTTCAGTGTCAAAATGTATACCATAACAATCAACAGTCAAATGGTTTTAAGCACACTAAATCGTAGATGCACGCCGAATAGGAATGCACTAATGTACCAGGGCGATCAGACTATGAAGACTTGATGGCATATCACAGAACGGTTCATACCGTTACTTCACTAATACTGCTCTGACAGCAGGTGGATCACAGTTGTATGTCGCCGGTGTTTGTAATCAAATGCAGCGTGATTTAATGACCACTTTATTCACCCTAATTATGTACACTAGGGAGACATTTTTGGATCAGTCATTTTCATTACTTGCGTTGAATTAATAATATAACTGCACTAAACGTACAGTCTGTCTGTTTTGTACAATTACTCCACATATTAAATTGTACTGTAATGACGGTTGTGTCAGAAAGAAACTCTGGACCGCTGACTTTAAACGGAGATTTACGTGTGCAAGATTTGTTGTTAGTCCTAAACGAACAATCTAAATTACAATCAGTAAACAGGGTACACAGTGCCACTGCAGGGGACTAAATGGACTGACATGCTGTTCACTCGTACAGTCGTGTGTATTCGATAGACCTTTTAACAATATGCATCCTAAATGTCCCAAATTTAAAATTCTTTCGGAGAACATAGAGAATGGGAATGTTGCTTGTAATTATAGCTAAAGTCCCATATTGAAGACGACATACTGGCTAGTCAGCTAGCCTGTCAGCACTCTTCAACAGAAATTTTTAAAGGGTTGTTCGGTGACTTACAAAACAGCAACTAGCCAATATTCTCTGTAGGCGTCTGTGGAATACTAACGAATTCCCCATCATACGAAACCTCCACTATTTTTGCTAACTAATTTAAACAACTCATCTTTTACTACCTGTGTCAGTGGTATCCGGTGGGAAATTTGATTGTGGTGTACAGAAAATGTCAGTTTTATTTTCTAATCCTTCCTATAGTTAAGAATAGACGGTAACCAGTGACAGTCTACTGAAACACACAATCGTTGACAGTTTTATTCGAAAGAATAAAACAAAACTGATTACAGATAAAAAAAGGTTGTGCTTAAAAAGCTACATTGTTAACATCCAAGTATCCGGTCCATTAAAGCAAATAATGAACTCTCTGGTATAACGCTTAAAAAGGTGTCATTCTAACCCCGAAGTCGCGAAAAAGTGTATCCACTAGTTTTCTATCCATTTTTTAACAGTCCGCAGGGAAGACGGTTACAATACAACAGGTGTTTATAAGAAGTCCACTTGGTCCGATTAATCTATACGTTCCGAGTACCTGTCAAAAGTCAAACTTAGTAGCTACAGGAAAACTACAACTATGCAAATCATACGAGTAAGATTAATGTGTACAGGACAGTCCCACTGTGAAACTAAGCTATACTGGATGTCTCGTAGTAAGGTTTATTGTAACAAGACCACTGTCTGAAGAGGTACTCCATGTAGATCAAAAAGGACCTCATAATACTGTTTTCAAAAAGGAAAACATTATATCTTGATCAACACACAGCTTAGTAACTTCGACTACACCAACAGTCAGTGCGGTCAAAGTCTGTACATGGGCTCGAACCCAGGAAATGCCAGCGTGTTCGTCCAGATAAGATTGATGGCGCCTCGCCTTGAATATAACACTTTATGTGGAAAAGAGATAGTCATAGTGGCAAAACCTAAAAATGGTTGATTATCACAGTAAAGGACTATTTGCCTGAATTTTTACAGAATATACATTACCGGAGAACACCACTATCAAGAAATCACGTAAAAGACCAGTGTACACAATAGTTGGACACGTGCTGATCGCTGACAAAATTACCAGTGGCGCCTGGGCATTCAACCTTTGATTACTTCGTCCTACTACATGATTCCTGCGGCTTGCCAAAATGATCTCGATTAACGAAATAGATCCGCCGTTATACGTACAAAAGTGGTTGTCTGCGAACCTGCTTCAGTACTGAGTGATCAACTGACTCTATATGACTGGTGTTTCGGACGAGCCGCGCTGTTGTAACTTTGGTCATGATGGTTCGTTACAAAATATTTGCATCGCCATCATGTGTTTTAAGCGGTTTGGCCAAACTTGGACAATCATGTAAGGTTTGTGGGTCACCAAGAGTCAATAGCAACAAAGGGAACTACCGAATTTGAGACTTAAAACTACATTGTCGGTTAAGAAACGGTGGGGGCAATTAACGTTGCCCAGCCGGAGCCAACCAACTATAAGAAACGCAGATGGTCGACACTTACGCTTCGCCGCACTCTTACTGATGTGTCCATATTTGTGGGTTGACTGACGTGATGATATTTGCTAAATGACGGCAATTTTTCCGCTCTTTTTTCACGCAAGCTTAAACATATGCTTATTGACAAGCTCCAGTCTCATATACATAAACACTCGCCGTGATGTTGGGCTGTTCTGGACTGGTAAATTTGGCCCAGATATGTCAGCGGCAGATTTTGCAGCTTAAACACTTCAGTCGACTGTCAAATTTTCTCGTGTTTGTTTGTCAGTGTGCTGGGCATGTGGCGAAGGTCTCGAGGTGAGGATTAGTTGATAAATTACGACTGGATGAATGATCGGTAGATGGCAAGTCACACAAGGAACCGGTACTGGAAACCGAGCAAGTATAACCAATCCTTTACTCTACATGAATGGGTATTCAGTCAATGCACGCTTGTCAAAGTACATAGGACCTCATTTATGGCTACGCACACCAGACGACAAAATTCCACGGTCATTCCAAGTTGTTTTGGCGCCTTCAGACTGATGCACCGATCTAAATTTGCCAGATTCCGTAGACTTCAGATGCTTTGCAAGTCGAACTTATCATCACTTGACGAATTTGTGGTTGCCAGGCGTCAGTGCCGGTGCTCTGGATATCAAACAATTGTCTTATGACTATAACTCATTTCGCATTCTCTCGGTCCATGCTATGGGGTGCGAATGGCAATCAACAATTTCGAGATGGGGAAGACCATATTGTTCCAGCCGTGGGAATAGTGTACAGGAGAGACCGTCCACTCTGCAGATTTGTAAACATGTTTGGGCGGCCTTTCATAAGGCCCGGGGAGGTCTTGAATTTGAATCGAAGTATACGGCGGGAATCTTATCAAATCCATATCATCGATGAGAACAAGGATTAGCTATCAACGCAACCGGAAGCCCTCTGGAACTAAGGTATGCACCTAGGTCCATGGTCTGCACAAGAATTTTACAAAGAATGTTAAACAATGTTTCATAGCTGCAGCACTAGAAAATGGTTAAACAATTTCACGGAATCAGCGGCAGACAGGTTTTCTAATTACGAACCAAAAATCTCCAGTTTTTCATTAGTAGCACTTCATTCAGAGAACTTTACTGACTAGAAGAGACTTAGACTATGTGTATCATTAGCGAACAACTGACAAGCTTTGAGTTAGTGCACGAGTAATTCGACTACAGATGCTGTAGTATTTGGTAAATGTTTGCACGACACCGGTTAGAAGTGGCACTGTTGACTTTCACTTTGGACCACGGAAACATAAGTTACTGAGATTACGGTTAACAGACTTCGTGAGCAACAGCACACGAACTACCTGGCTGTTTTAGAAAAATCTCAGAAGACAACATCAGTAAGTTTACCCTAATACTTTGTCTTCGTTCACTCTCCCTTTGCGTTTACCATGTAAATTCTATTTCGGAATCCATCCTTGTTGTCAGACGACAAATGTAATTTGACTAAGTGCTCTCGTGACTAGCCAACGGTCGAGTTTTCCGTAGCCTTCGAGTCAACTGATAATATTACGACCTGCCTGTAACCATCGCGCATTGCGATGATTTGAGTTAAAGATATGTCACCTCATCGAACTCCCATACCATAAGGTCTTTTTATCTTCACCAGGTACCGATTGAATAACTCATGTGGCCATCTCGACAACTCTTGAGCACACTTCTTTAGTAACAAAACGGGAAATGGATTATGACCTGAAGATTTGTCATGCAGTGTTGCAACCTTTCGAAATACTATGTGTATTGCCTTCAGGTCATATTCATTGCTCTTGTCGGCTGGGGCAGTGGAACTATGGTGCTAGTAATTAGCATAAGTATCGGTTAAAGACGCCGCTAGCAGCACTCTGGTTTGATAAGTCCATATAAACTGCGTGGTCCAGGTACTCAATAGCGAGACGGCTTTTGGTGATGGGGTCTACAGATATGTAAAATGGCTTTTGGCTGGTGGTTAGCGTTTGGATAATATCAAACTTGCATTAATGGTTACCATTTGAAACAGCTGTTAATGTCAGAGTATGAACTGATCATTGTTGGTTTTCTTGGTTTATTCTACCTATTATGTGTACCAAACCGATCATCTTACACTCACTAAACAACTCGCATAGCGCCGAAATCAATTAATCCTTCCAGGTCCTTTTTAAATCGTATAAAATCAGACATGTCATCAACTTTAATAATAGTGCCTACGCTTAACTATCATTCATAAGGAAATTGTGGCGGACGTGATGGTTATCTGGCAAGCGGTAGACCACTTGGAATATTTGATTACTGTTTACCTGGTGCTCACTTTCAACCAGATTAGCGATGATATCACTATTGATCGACCATGTTTCTCTGTGCCTCAATCACCCCAGATAGCCTTCCAGGATTCGCTTCGGAAGCTGTTTTGACATTCGACCAATATAACCGGCTCCACAGGAAACACAGAATGGGTAGTTACACATAGATGAAGCCTAAACTGTCACTCGATTTTTGCTATGAAACCGGAGAACTGTGGATGTGGTGAAATGGATACAGAGTTCACTTGTAGCTTATGGAACAGATGGAAAGCCAAATACTATTTGGGGAACGTTCATTTACACCAACAAATAGACAGCGCTTTTAAACGCAGAATTAATACAAAGAACACCGAGACAGGTCAGTACATTAAATTTCATAGTTTATAGTCCTAAAACAAAAGAGAAATATATTGTGTTTCCTGATTGATGGAACGTACAGAACTTGTTCAGCTATACAGTGAGCTCGAACTCCTTGGAAACTTACTGTATGATAACAGCTACCCGGATTCATTTATCACCTGAAGTATTATCGGAACGTCACCCAAACCTAAACTGCTAGATGTAAGAAAGGAGGTTATGTTTATTCCATTACTATTCAGAGGTGGCTGACAAGCAGACTCAACCAGTCTGACAGGAGGACCTATGTCACATTTGAACTGCATACACAGTTCACCACAGAACAGCTTACTGAATACCTGATGCGAATCGGGAGTTTTTGAGGACAGTAAGCCGAGTCACTAAGGTTTGTTCATCTACGCCTCAGTCCATGGGTGCTACGCTCACAAGTTCCTGATGTCCGAATGAATGTCAGTTGAATAGGCGTTTACACCTCATACATAATCACTTTGGGATCAGGTAGTGCTGCGAGAGCGACTACAAACTGCCAACTAATTAAGTCAGGTGTTGCACAAAACATAGTTATTGGTAATCCCAAGAGTAGAAACATGGTTGATGTTAACGCATCCATGGCTCCCATCTTGATGTACAACTTCAGGGCAGCTTAACAGGACCTTACGCTGTTAATGAATGTCTGGGCGAATTCTGGCTAAATCCTCTAACTCGTCATGATTTTTCTACATCTAGCACAATGATATAATTTAATTTGCTTATTTCAGTGGAGGATTTGGATGTGCTGTAGGTTGATTCGTTATTCTAACGAAATGAATATATACTATTTTAACGGAGACACCAAGGGGACCAAACGTTTTAAACTCTTAATAAAGGAGAGCACCATTATGAGACTGTCATGATGATAACACCAGTGTGCCGTTCTCAAGGGGTTGAACATGATAAGCGAATTGGTGTGAAACACAACTGGTACGGGTAAAACCTATTCACAGATTTGTGCATTGAGTAGTGTCTGGTATCGGATGGTTAATCCCAACTTATTAGATTATATAAGCAAGAGATATTGATTTGGGCCTCGTGTCTAGAAATATACACGTAGGTAGTTTTGCATTATTCATTATATAATTGTCAAGGAATGAATGTTACATTACGACCTCTGCTGTGATAAAGTCGGTTTGGATGAAGTTTGCGTTTGGTCAGCAAATCCTTATGGTTAAGAGCTTGAAGGCACTAGCTTCGATTGTCAGTTAGAAGATTTCCGGTTGATGGTTGAAATCCATATTTTATGGCTGTACGGCGAGCGGAAGCGGTGTTATCATTCAATATATCAAGAGTTGGCATGTCCACGGAAAGTACAAATGCATAGTTTATGTGGGGTTTTCTTCCAAGAATTCACGAACGTTTAGGAACTCCTTCTTATTTGTTATGTGAGCTGTAAATTGACAGAAAAAACAACCGGTATTTTTATTGTTAGGTCCGACCCACTTGACGTAAGTTGGTTGGAGTTTCTGCACGGTTATTGAGTAAACTTAAGCCGCGCGATTAGAACCTCTGCGCCTGTTTGTTATGTACGACGTACTGGCTAGTGTTTAGTGAGCCAGCAGCATCAATTAGACAAGCGACTGTCACGGGCGCTGATCAAGTGAGACATAGGAGTGATTGACAAAAAGTATATCTTCTAAGTTGAAGGGGAATATGTTTTCTTGTAGAGGGGTGAGGTTGCGCAAAGCCGAAAACCGAAGGGTGAAGTTTTTCGCCGAAGCAACGAGCACAGCTTGATGGCGGAGCATGCGACTGACCAAAACAAAACAAGCCAGTGGGTAGCAGAATAATCACGTGACGCTGACTGCTTCGAAGGGCAAACTTAGGTCAAAGAGATAAGGTCTCACAATACGCCATAGATAGAATGTGCAAACGAGTGTCACAGGAAGCGAACTGGAAGTTAACTGGTTTGATGAGACATCTGTCCTACCTGATCAAACAACAATTAAGCAACTTCACGTTCAACCGTGACCTTTCCCCCACACGAGAGTTGACGTGTTTCTCGTAATGTTGAAAAACAGCCGTCTCACAGCGAGTGGTTTTAAGGCGACTCCTATTGGTCGTCCAGGTATACTGGCTTTGTATGCTGAACAACTCTCATATTTACTCGCAAGTTTCGTTCTTGCCAGTGCCCATTAGTGACATATCCTTGTCGTGACAGTCACTCGAACTCGGTTACACATTCATGAGGCAAACTTGCCTAATACTGCATCATTAACGTTCAATAACTTCCACTTATTGACACTGATTCCGTTGCTCAACAATCTTAACTATAAACAGAGCCAGCTTCTGTTACTGTGCCGGAAATGCATTATAACGCAGAAAATATTACGCAGTGTCGACTTCTGTGGTTTTACGTTGATTCAAAGGGTGTCAAAAACTGATTAGTGCTGTTTTTAGTGTTTTGAACCGCAATGGTTTTCACGTTAGCATAGTCGTACACACGAACGTACACCAGAACAGGCGCACAAAATCCGTCTGCCATAATTCAGACACCTGAATGTCGTGCGATGACGCTTGATATGAGGAACGTAGTGGCATATGTACAACGGTTGCGCTATGTAAATTATTGCCGGAATGTTTAAAATGTCGGCCCACTAAAGTATACAACCTCATGACAGGTCCTAATATTTTCAGCTATGCTCAGAGATGATGTTATATTGAACCGCTTCTAAAGCTATTGAATTTACGTACATTTTGTTTTTTATGTTGAGTGACCACGTGACACGCGTACACGCATGCATCCTTCCCCACTGAAACGTGGATAGCAACACATACCAAGTTGATTCTTCTTAACTCTCTTCAAGTAGCCGCTTTTATTTCAGTGTTGTGTTCCTGAGACTGTGACCTTAGGACGGTTGAGAACAGTGGTGGAGATTTTAGGTCAGACTGGTGGTCCAGAATGTTTAGTTTCTCGCTGAGGTTGATATTTTGAATGCAACGTGACATCATTGGCACGTAAAAGTTTGAATATAGCAACGTGTCTGGAGGGTTATGGGATAATTCTGATGAAGTTCTGCGGCTAAATAAATCACAAGTTTCGAAGTGAACAAAAAATAGTTGGCTAATAGGATAAGACAGTGCACTCAACATATATAGGTGTGTTATTGCGCTATGCAAAATAATGAACTCTTTTTTTTGCTGGAAGTTAGGTGAATATCGCAAGAAGAAGGCGGAACACATGTAACGAAACACGACCAGGGATAAGCAATCCTATAGGATGAGAAGATTTATCAAGATTTATCAAGAAGATTTATCAAGTATTTCAACAGAAGCTCATAAAGGATATTTTTAGAACTCCGGGTAGGACAAAATGTACATGCTGTTATGAAGTGAGAACACCAGAACTGTGAAAAATTGGTCAAAGCTGGCTGTTCGTGAAGTGAGAGATTCAGCCGGCCTGCGGATCGAACCAGCGAGAACAATTACTAATCCTGCAACTAAGTAACAAATGAAGTCATCCCCTGGAAATTACACTGAGTTTGATAGTAGCTGTTGGATTCCAAGTCATCTGACTGGTTTTGTTGGTCTTTTCTCTGCATTTGAGGCCTTATGGTTGCTCTTAAGAAAGCAAATTAAAACATCACCACCAACGTATTTGCATACGGAGGCAGATTATTGAAGGCTTTTACGAACATACTATGCCCCAGAACCCTGTAAGTACCATGTAATAAACGAAGTTGATGAACACAATTACGATAAATTATGGAAACGTAAGAAAAACCAATGTTTTTATTCCCATGTTGTGGGCAAACGGGATCGTTTGGTTGTATTTTGTTTTCGCTTCGATTATTTTCATTGTTTATTGAAAGAAATATGGGCAGACTGCCGAATGGTGATCAGTATAACAGGTTTAATAACACCCACGTTACTGACGTTGTTCACTGAAGACGGCTTTCATGAATCTGACTAAAGACGTTGAAAAACATTTCAACTACTAGGGCGGTAGAGGCGCTTTGGGTTAGAAAAAGCTAACTGGACGTTAGGAGTATGACAAGAGGTTTGTTTCTTAACATATCCATCGCCTGCATTGCACCCTCCAAAGTTAGCGGGAGGCTTGACGTGATTCAGACTGTCGTTATCAAGGGTGATCAGAGGCACAAGCTCTTGTCTTTTTGGAAGAAGCATGATGTATGTAAACTGTACAGCACATACACCGCATAGTGTTGCCTCTGTATATGAGCTGTCTAGGTAATCTTCCTCTGCTTATCTCTTGTTATCAAGCGAGACGATATTATTGACATCAACTAGATTTACGCTTCTGTTCCTTTGTAAACGTTCATCACCCTCGTTTGTGAGAATGTCTAATGGAAAAACATGTTAGCCTCACCACAGTTCGCGCGGCTCCATTACAGACAATTATAAGATGCGAATGTTGAGTGAAAATGTGTTAGGAATTGCACCTTGAAGAAGTCCGCAGTTTTTGGGAGTGCTGTACTATTTAGAAACATCCAGTATGGAGTCTTAACGACAGTGCATAAGTTCGCTTAACCTCACGGTTAGCAAATCGATTTGGTTGTCACGATGAAGTCATATTATCACTGTGGGACTAGGTTTCGCGAAGAATTTGGAACAGTCGTGACAGCGACAACACACGGACTTGCTCTGTGATTTTAAAAACAAATTTCGGAATATAGGTGTTGTAGGACATTTTTGGAGGTCAAAGTTACCTTTGACTGATCCCGTCTCACTATACGGAAGAACGTACAGGTATCTTTGATGGAAAACGTTTCGGTTGCTGTTAGTTAAGAGTTCAATACGGGGATTGAATCGTATTCAGTTTAAAGTGATGCTTATCACGATAGTCTGGCTTCTCGTGGATTAGTGAAAAACACTTTGTGTTTATCTGTCAGTTGCTGCTCAATGATTACACCTTAAACAGAATGTGGTATTCAAGGATATCCTTCTGTGTAAGAGTTCGAATTGTACATTATTTATCTAGTAGTAAACAAACTTATATTCCCATCACTAATCGGTATAGTGCTTGACACTGTACTGCGCTAGACTCTGTATTGCACAACAAACACATTGTTCTGAGTGGACAGGAATGAAACAGCACGTTAAGAAAGATCACCAGCATGAGGCGTTGTAGACATTTCAGAAGAAATATAATTTATATTATGGCCGCAATACAAGATGGACCGGCGTAGTGCAAAACGTTTTGACTGGACATCTGTAGAATTGTTTTCTAAATACTGAATGTCAGTTGTACGTGGTGGCTGATTAACTTTCTGGCAGACATTTTTGAACGACCTCCTTTTCAAAAACTATCCCTTGGCTTTAACGCTTACTGAAGCTCACCTTCTGCACACACTTTGTTTTCAATGGAAATGGAGGATTTGGGTACCTCAAATACGAATCAGAAACGTTGGAAGCTGTCATTAACTTTATTGTTCGGAGCAGTATCTATGCTGCATGTCACGTGCACCCAATCACACACACCAAACAACGCAAACAACAGTGTTGTCGTCCGTTCAACCATACTCTGCTGATTGTTGGTGTTGGTGACCGTTTGCTTCACTTGCCAACTTACTGATTGCGTCCACTTTCATGTTTTTGACTGACAAGCAATTACGTGTAAGGTTTGTTCTATGCATTTTTGTGTGTGATTGACTGATTCGCGTTCCAAAGCATAACCTGCTTCTTCTCGGTGTTTTCTTTTCGCCTATGCCAGATGTACAAAGTACGCTGCTTCTGCCGGAATCATCACCTCCAAAATTTGGCACACAAATCCTGGCGACCAATGATTAAGTTCGAGTTACAGCAATCTTTCTAGTAACCTCAGTTTTTGATCGTAAGTTTAGGAAATGTCGAACAGGTTACTGTAGCTAAAACCAGTTAGGGGATAAGTTCGCCGACAGTCAGCACTAAACGATTCCAAAACATTGGTTTTAACTGTTCAAATATGAACGGTTCGACACTAGCACATCCACAGATGATCGGGGCATCAGCAAGTAACACTGCGCTGTTGATACTGAGAAATAGATGAAGCTGGAATTTTTATACGTAACGAAGTGTCAGTGGGATTGTGTTAAATGGAAAATTATCTACGATGGCTTCAATTCGACGTGAAATATCTAACTGGCCATGGCAACACGACATTTTCCAAGGTTCTACGATCACAATTTCGCGCGACGGTTTGAGTTAATCAGTACGCTACTTTCGGAAGGGATTCAAATTTCATTCATGTTAGAGCTGTTCTGAAGTTCATACCCTTGCCACCGCCAGACTTCAACTCTGGTCACGCTTTCGTGATCCACTTGTGTTGAACCTTAAGAAAATGTCGATAGCGTACGTTTGATCGGATTTTTGTGTACAGGCGCTCAGCCATATTGGATTGCGAGTAGCAGTCAAGTTATCCGACCGCCACATGAGATAACGTAGTAACTGTTAGTTTACTTCAACTGCTGACATTGCCATTAGGACAATTCTATCAGTTAGACCAGCATAAACCCGTAAACTGTCTGATAGAATTGAAAAGAAAAACAATGTGCACATTAATTCCACCAATGACCTGCAGTTACCGTCATGAATCTAAGTGTGATGCTCACTTTTCAAAGAACGCGTCAAAAACCTTTGGATCAATTGTGAGGAACTTAGTCAGCCGTAAGTGGTGCACTGCCACCATTTCACTGGTGGTTACTGGGACCAACTATCTCTGAAAAACTCGCTATCGATCCGTTCCAGGAAACGTGATGGATCCTAGCTGGCATGCAGGTCAAACATATCTCCAGCCGACTGATTAACGTTTATTAGAAAAGAAGGAGAAGGAGCTAACACAATTTCGACGAGAATTAGGAATAATATACCAACACACTTTTGGCCAGCCGTCATACTATTAATACTCAACATCGTATTCCCATTTCAAAACTGCATGTAATCCATCATTATCTTCAACCTGCACAAAAGAGTGAATTAACATGTAAAAAATTATTGTGTTATCCATTTGTATAACTAATAACTCAACGTATTTAGTGACATTCCGCCGGTCCATCACCCTCATCCAATGCCCACACCAGTCATCTGAGTGTTAGATGTGGTGTTACATTGAAAACAATAATTCCTGAGCTAATAGTGAAATTATGTTGACAGTGTAGAACAGAGTTTTGCGAAGGTGTCAATATCATATCGTAAACTGCCCAGTCGAGCATCATTTGGGGGGGGGGAACAGGTTCTCCGAATTCTGGAAATTCTGTCTTCATATTTATCTTTAATGGTGATGACTGTAACAAGTCCAATAATGGCAAATCAGTTGCTTTTTGTCCGTTAAGCAGCAAATGAGAAGTTAGCTTAGTTTTTACTGTTGCACACAAGTAATCAGGATTTGTAAGGAAATTAATGAGAATCACCATCCCAAGTGCAAAACCAGTCCAGTATATCACCACAATAAAGATTGTCAGTTTAAGGCCCAGGTCATTGAAACGTTGTTGTAAATAGTTTTATGCTAAGAAGTACTACTCAAAAACTACATTTGTCAACTTCAATTTCGCTGCAAGTAAATGGCTTAACAAAGCATCGCCATCATTGTTTAGCGATGAAGAAAATGCACAGTACACGCAAGGAAAGATGGGTAACTCTGTAAGATTACAAGAAGTGGGCACTATCAAGTTATGCGCACCTGAGTCCCATTTGATACTATCCAAAGTAAAATACAGGGAACCGAATGCAATAGCTGACCCTGGGGAGAAGAACGTTTCTCAATAGAAAACCTTCAAAAATTGTTCACCTGAGGAACATTTTACATAATGGTCGACGCACTTTAGGCTGGCCATCCAGACGTGCCACCCGAATATCGTGATAGAGGCTATCATTATTATGCAAAAACAATCAGGCGAGTGACACATCGTTTTGGAATCCTATCCAGGTCAGTCAAGCGAAAACGTTGCTTAATTTTTTCAAAGGTTGAAAAACACGGAGTGTTGTACAAAGGATTTCAACCTGTTATGCAATAATTTTTGTGAAGATAAAACATTGGTTTTGTTCGGACAAGTACAAATGAAAGAGTGAGATAATCGGTAGAACAGTCACTAAATTGATTACTTACTAGGGTGAACAACAATTTCGGTAAGTATTTTAGCCTTCCCATAAAAAATGTAAAGCAGGTTGAAACAATACATGTTGCGCAGGCTGAAATATCACATGCAAACGAGGCAATACAACGTGTAGTCTTGTAGCTTAGTACAGGAAATCATAGATATATGTACAAGGGAAGGGAATCGCCAGAACGAATCTTGCCCGGCCATTCATAAAATTATCCAGCTGTGGTGAAGCAATATGATGACCAAAGATTAGCTATATGTGCCAGTGACTACAAGAAGAGGGGGTTAAAAGCCTTGTAGATAGATTTGAGATCATGAACTACCTGCAGAACCAACCTATTAATTTTAGAACCAGTGCTGAAAAATGCCAGCGTGCACAAAATGTAAAACCAGCTCCTAAGAATGATGGAAATTTGAATGACTTCGCGTGAAATTTCAAAAGTCTAACGTTTATAAATTCAAAGAGAATATGCCTAGATCAACCTACTTCAGGGATTTGATAGAAACCTAAATACAGCAGCATATGTCGCAATAAAAGCGTGTGAAACCAGTTGATTGATGATTGTTATACAAGATAAACTACGTTTTGCCACTAATGACAGGGCTAACTGAATATTATACTGAAGACCACTGGAATAAGTTCCACGAAGCAAACTTTGAACGTTAAGAGATACCATCCAAGAAAATATTGCCTGCAAGTGTTATAAAAAAATGTGCCGGCTGAAAATATGGATTGAGTGGGGAGCGCGAATTTAGAGGATAGAATGACAGCTTAAAAGACAGATGTGGTATTTGGTAGGACAGCAGATATTTTTATAGGCTGGACCACATAGATGGCGCACGTCCCGTACAATAATTAAAGAAGTAAGTAAGACGCGTAATGCTCACACTGCTAGATTTATGTTGCGACAAATAGGTGTTTCCATCAAACTTGTTGAATACTTTAATATATTCGGAAACCACATACAAACACTACTGTTCCGCAACTGGAAGAGAGACAAATGAAATGCATGAATGTTGTGACGCAGTTTCGACTGGCAAACTGTATGTACCGGTTGAGAGGTTTTCCATTTGAAAATCTCGAGATGAAACTTTTCTCAGGAACTTTCAAGTTTAATGGAAAACGAGCAACCAGTGTGTTACTCATCACTCCACCACTGACACCTGTCTTCCTGATATCCCTCAGTTTGTTTGCCAGCTATCCGCCCGAAAATTCGTGGAAAACTCGACGATAGCGGTGCCTTTAAAATAGGGTTTGCTTATTTTGACAGTCAGTATGTTTCTTTGATCCAGATATTCGAGAAGGTTTAAGTTTTATTAGCGCATTAGAAAGTTTGAAATATTTTTGTTTACGTGAAGTACATACTTTCGCTTGCGAAGGGATAACTGTGATAAAAGCCCACCGTCTAATAAGCCAGTTAGCTGTGTTGATTTCTTCCAAACATCATACTGATCTCAGCTTCCAATGAACTAGCAAACAATTTATCACCGGGTCATTTTAATTACAATTAATGGATCAAATGTCCGGTTTATGGCAACGGTAGATGGCAAAATTGGGTTTAGTTTATGTGATAACCGACATTCTGTGTTCCCATTTATTTGGTTTTGCTAAAAATTCGGTTTATTTTATCAAGCGTAATCCACCTCTTAGGGAATTTAACCAGTTTCGTTAACGTTGTCTATGGGTTATCTGAAACACTGAGTTCTCTTCATCCATCTGTTCAAAACAAACAGGAGACGCCTTGAAATGTTAACATTTCGATCTACTCTCAGCAGTCGCCAACGCGAAGTCAGCTAATTTTATCAAAATTACGCATAGGAACAACAACTGAATGGACCAATCGCAACGACCTGACATTCTGCGTGTCAATGGCGCATTCAACCGTACCTTAAAAGTCTGACTACATCAGTGGCTTCCGTGCACACAACACTGACCGATGTTGCTGGATTAACATTACCTCACTGATCGCTAACAGCCTCTGGTCACGATTACATAACAATAAGTCGGACGATTTAATGGGGTCAGCTAGGTGACCGACTGCTGCGATGTGTTTTGCGATCGACAAGGCGGAGATCTTGGAGCTTGTTAGGTTAGCATATCGTTTTTTGAAAGTGTAGTTGATAACCACTTAGGAAGGTTGTCCGCCATACGCTGATGCAAGCACCGATCTGTCCTGCCTATGTGGATGTCGTTGCAATTGCAAGTGAACTGGAATGTTCCTTGGGGAACAAGTTGATCGGCTGAGTGTTTATTACCTCTATGTTGCTGTTGTGTGTGGGTTGTATAAAGTTTGCTGGTTTTACGTCGGCGACCGATGAGATTGAGAGCGATAGAGTAGCAAGCAAGACGTGTTTTCTGTGTTTGATCATCGGGCTGATTACAACACGATAAATATGATAACAATGACTAGGATGAGTCAGAAAAACGGCCAGTATAGGCCACGGACAGCGTGTTTGCTATCAGCTATGCAGTCACTGTTCCAAATCGTGGACTTAATTGATTGTGGGCCAGGGGAGGTTAAGTGTCCGCACGAACTTCTTCTGATCGGAGAGGTCAGAGTTGCGCAATCGGATGCTGATGGCTTCGGCAACGGTCAACACTCGGAATCTCACCATTTTTGATCGATTTCTTGGCATTCGGTAAACAATCCGAAAAGCATCTGTCTTAGTGACAGAATGATTGGAGTCGGCCAAATGAATAACAATCGCGTTTGAAACCGTTTTAATCACACCACCGTTCACGTCGTAAAAATAGCGAGGATGATCTCGAAGTTCAGCTTGGAAATTCTTATGACCACTTAGCTCCCCTAACTCTGTCTTCATTTTTAAACGAAGAAAGACTAAAACCAACGTTGGTGAAATCGTGCAATCCGTATCTTAACTACACACCGTAAGTAAAACAGCTCTCGACGAAGCAACATTTAGAGGCACTGAGGTGTTTGCAAAAGAACGAGTATTTAATGCTGTCCAAACCGGATAAATAAGCAGAAGCTGTCCTAATGAACAGGACTGATTACGTTACCACAATGAACGACAGACTAACTGATCGCTCAAAATTCATGGAGATGAGTATAGAGAAAGACAAAACACCAGTTATAAAAAGGGCGATATCTGAAACTTTGCGTGTAATGAAGCAGAAGAGGATAATTTATCCGGCCACTTTCGAGCGCATGCGTCCCACTGGAGTAATAATCTCTAGGTTATACGGTCTGCCGAAAGTGCACAAAGCAGGCTTGCCTTTGAGACCAATTTTAGATATGCGCAACTTGTCTTATCAGGCTCTGGCCAAATGGCTTGCCAGTCTGCTCGAACCCATTAGCTAGCAACACACAGTCTGCAGGATACGCTTCACTTCATTGAAGCACTCCAAGACCTGAACAATCGAAGAATGTTATCATTCGATGAGGCCTCGTTGTTTACGAACATGTCTCTACAAGAGATGATTGACTGATGCGATGACATCGAGCGTGACAACAAGCATGTCGGTATCCCGAAGGTTGAACTGCGAGAACTGCTGGTGCTTCGCACAAGTAACGTTCATTTTTTTGTTCAACAGTGCAATCTACTGACAGAGAGATCGGGTGGTAATGGGCTTGCCTCCAGGTCCCATGTTACCTGACGTTTTCATGAGCAAACTGGCGACTGACCAGTTGAGTGCGGTCACTGAACGATTTAAATTCTACAAAAGCTATGTTGTTATTTTTTGCATCATTGACGAGAATGTTAACATGAATAGAGTTATGAGAGCTTTTAACTCAGCCCATAACAGTAGTAAACTCATCAAGGAGTCAGAAAACAGTTATCAAGTATTTTTTTTAGACGTTGGCATAATAAGAAGAGATGGTTCAATTGGTCAAAACGTGTACAGAAAACAGACTTGGAGTAGACACTACATTCACTTTGACAGTTTTGTTAAGCTAAATCAAAAGAGAAATCTCATGCGATGCTTGACGGGTAAAGTGTTGAAGATCTGCACCCTTGATAGGTTACAATCTGAAATAGACTTCTTACAAGAAGTGGTCATGCGGAATGGTTACCCAATGAGTTTCATTCAGAGAACGATGTAGACGGCAGAGTTGAAACTCAAGCCACCCTCCGCGAATAAAAACCTGTTTGTTAGTGTGCCTTTCACGGCAGATCCCAGGGCGGAAATTATCTCAAGAAAGCTTAGAAAGTTAGTCTAAACAACCTACCTTGCTGCTTAATTGTGCGTCAGTTTCCATTCAATACCCGTCGTCATGTCACAACTCAAAGACAAAGTTCTACGTTCTATGACCAGTTATTGTGTGTACTCATTTGTGTGCTCGTGTCGAGCATCATATTTTGGTCGTACTACACGGCGATTGTCCGACAGAGTGCGTGAACACCATTCTGCGTGGTTGAACAGTGGTGTGATTAAAACGGTTTCAAGCGCGTTTGTTATTCATTTGGCTGACTCCAATCATTCTGTCACTAAGAAAGATGCTTTTCGGATTGTTTACCGAATGCCAAGAAATCGATCAAAAATGGTGAGATTCCGAGTGTTGACCGTTGCCGAAGCCATCAGCATCCGATTGCGCAACTCTGACCTCTCCGATCAGAAGAAGTTCGTGCGGACACTTAACCTCCCCTGGCCCACAATCAATCAAGTCCACGATTTGGAACAGTGACTGCATAGCTGATAGCAACCACGCTGTCCATGGCCTATACTGGCCGTTTTTCTGATTCATTCTAGTCATTGTTATCACATTTATCGTGTTGTAATTAGCCTGATGATGACAGTGAACCGAACTGCTAACGTCTCGCGATATAGGTCTTTTCTCCTTTTTGATTATCATTTGTTTGTCTAGTTTGTTTCTTCATTGTACTTGGTAGTACAAAGTAAGCAGTCTTTTAGCTGCCATATTTGTATAAACTTGTTCTTTCTATCATAATGATTACGCTTATCCCCTGTCTCATCACGGACAATTCATTCTTTCTGCTCACCCCGGTTCGTCTGTCACGCCACCTATATGTACTTTGTTTTTGAACAGATTCAAAGTGTGTCGTGCCAATTCCGTTCTGGTCACTTAGCTTACTGTCTAAGACGAGATAAGTCCAAAGTGGTCTTTGCTATTGTGACACTACCACATATGACGTGACTTCTATGTTCAGTAAACTAACTGTCGAAGTGCAAACACACTATTGTGTGCAAGACAGTTCAAACGTTACTACTTACTTCTTTCAAGTTTCCGTTTACTGTAGACAAATCAGGCGTGGCTTTGTATTCAATAACTTCAATAACAAATGGGGATTGTGCACATTCTGGTCCATTTGTTTACTTCTGGAGTAGCTGGGTGGAACAACAATATCAGTCAATCCACCTGGTTTCCAGCTAACTCATTGGTAATTGGTTGCGCTGTCGTAAAGGAGGACTCAAAAAACCACGTCGAGGCGTCGTCGTCGATATGTGAAATAAGCTTAGCCTTGTTGCACTCAACATCAGGAGAAACCGTAGACATCCGGAACTTCGCAATCATCCGAACATGTGTGCCCTCTTATTGAAAGTTATTGGATGTTTGTCGCAAACTAAAACGCTCCTGTCGCTCAATTTGTTGTTCGTCCCTTCATATGTACGTAATTTCAAACAATTTTACAAAAAAACTATATGTAGATAAAGGCCTTACGATATCTTTCAAACTGTACTTTCCCTTGAGTTCTTATCGGTTAGTAATCAACAGAGTGCAACCGGGCTGATATCGTGAATATACAAAAATATGAAAGGTTTTATTTTCGGTAACACTGTATGAGTAATTCAATATCTGATGTATTACATGTTGTGCCACCAGTAGCTGATAGAAACACTGCACTCAGTATATTTCGCAGTCCAATTTCATGTAAACTTTGCAGGTTATCTGTGTAATGTTATCTGCAGAACATATCAACTACAACTTTGGTGCTACTCAACTAGATTGTGCTCTATCATCCTGGGTTGCGTATACTTCTCTCTTTAAGATACACACTAAGTTGAATGTAAATACGTACTACCCAGACAGTCTGTACAAAATGTTAAACCTACCAGTCAGGTATTTGCAATGATTCCGAAACGATAATATGAACAAAGTGCGTTTTGTTTACCGCAAGACAGAATTACTTGTGACAGCGAATTAGAGTGGTTCATCGGAAAATAGGGGACTGGCGTCGAGTTCCAAGCGGGAGATGAGTGAAAAGAAAGATGTCTGGATGAACAGCATGTAAAAAACGGTACGGCTTCGACTGAAAGTTCGCCTAATCAACCTGACAGTCGCATGCAGAGAGATGGTAAGAACAACAAATGTAAATGATCAGTTTACCACAGAGTTTGCCAGAAATACAGAGAAACGAGATGGTGTCATCAAGCAATCGACAACCGGCCATATAGAATTGCCAGCCAGCTCATACGGCGCAACAGAATATCATGCTGTGGCTTTCACATGATTCGATTCTAAAGTTGGAGTGTTCACGGTCAGTTTTTCAATTGGATGGTTTAAAGAAACTTTTGGAACATTGGAGCCAATATCAATTTTACCCATATCGAGATGTGACCAGAAAATGAACGTGGCTATAATTTTATTGGGGAATTCATGTCTGAAAAACAATTATGTAATATCTAAAGGACAACTAAACCTAAATAAAAATTTCTGCAAATTCTTGATTCTTAAGACTGCAACTCAAAAAGCTGGCAATTTATGCCGTATATAATATTTAAAATGGGTTTCACAAAGCCAGCAAAACCAGTGCGCCAGTTGGTGCACTGAATGTGAGTTTGACGTGGATCTCGGAAGCGGAATTGTGTCATCAAAGACTTTCATTGAGTTCAAGATTTACATCTGGTTTAATCCATTAGAAAATAAATTTTGGCTCTAATATTGGAAGAAAATACCTTCTTCCTACTGAAAACTGTCGTCAACTATTTGTAAATGCCACAATAATGTTTTGCTGCACACTACACTTAAAGCAAGCGTTTAAATGTCAGAAGAGCTTTCTATAAAACATACACAACGCCTACTGCCACAGCGCATGCACACGAGACAAAAATGTACGCCAACATTTGTGCTTCACGACTCTGTTCAGCGTTTGACGGAGTTTAAATGCACTTATTGAAAAGAGTACATTCTGCAATGCACTGTAATAACTGAACAGTATGTGACAGTTTTACATCGTGTCACAGAAAGCGAAGCACATGATCAGCCTGAATTCTGGTCAACTAGAAAAGGTGACATTCGAAAAATCAAAGTGATTTCTGGCAAACAAAATATTAAAAAATACGGATGAAAACTTTTCATTTGCAGATCAATGTAACTACATTTTGTTAGGGCTAATTGCTGAAGGATGGATGTTTTTGATTTCCAACCACAGCAAATAATCTGCGCGTCTAATTTTTGCAATCTGCGCAGTTACACAGTAAGATTTCTAAAGCTGCATTGTGATGTTTAATTAGATGGTAAAACTAACCACCACGTAGCGAATGTCAGCAGCAGTTATTAATAATAACTTACTGGATATTTTGGTGTTTCGCTTTTCATAAATTAGCTCATTCTGTTTGCTGCATTAAAATAATTACTCAATTGTTAATCCAACTCACCCGCAACTTGTTCTTGAGTTGTCTCTTACAAATTGTTCTAGACCTAAGACCAACGTATCCTTCATGGCATGAACAATGTTAACAAGATCATAGGTTAGAAATAGGCATGTGATTTTCTTGGGGTTACTCCAAACTATTGTGAGTGCAGATTGCCTATCTGCGTAAACCTACTGATCCAAGTAACAACCAATTTATTCAGAAGAAATTATATCTCAAATTCATTCCTGAATATGGCTTCACAAAATGTAGTATTAGGTTGCAGACAAACCCTGCCTGCTGGACCTAACACTATCTTGATCAAAGTGTATCCGATCGACGAGAAGGTAGTGAGAACAGCCGTCATTAAATCTCTCCTGACGAATTAGGATGGTCTGTTCAACAATTCCTAATCGAACTTTCAAATAACGTTGATTCGTGTGAGTGAGACTACCCTCTAAGTCCAAGGGGAATTCAGAAAGGACGATCCAAACAACAGGAATTGATGGGTAACAAATGGAGATTATAATGAAATTTTATCATTCGCTAGAAAGTGAAGTAACCAGATAATCAGATTACCAGCAGAAAACGCGTTAAAAATGAAGCAACCGAAAACGAGTTGAGAGTTGATCACCATTAGACGGAAAGTCAGCGCTATGAGACAGTCGGGTATAGGTGATGGTGAGGGATTGTCAGACAGTAATAGCAAGAAAGTTTCAATACATAAGCAATGATACTGAAGAAAAGGAAAAACAGACCGTTGTAAAATATCCGCACCAAATTTAGTACGAATGAAGTTGAATAGTTTGGGCGTCGTGTTTAACATGGTATTGATAAACAGATCGGGTATAACACAACGTTACGAGCAAGTTGTAATACTCTACGTTTCAACCACCTCGAAATGTGATTTCGATTACAACACCCCTGAGGAAGGCCACCCGAGGTGGTTGAAACGTAGAGTATTACAATTTGCTCGTAACGTTGTGTTGTTCCCAATCTGTTTATCAAAAACAGACAGTTTAAGTGCAGTCACGGTAAAAATAACTCGTCCCAATTTTTCATTGTGCACGGCAACAGAAAAACGGCGGCATATTTAGGATCGACTTTCCACAACCAAACCAAACGGATTTAAACGAATTGAACATTCACATCAAACGTAAGGCGCTAAGCGTATCAAATGAACTTCAAGAAATCAAACCGCCACCTTAATCAACTTTCCGAAGTATTCATGTGGTTTTGAACAGGCAAGAATTCATTTCAGAATATTCTCTGCTAATGAGTTATTTCTGACCGGGTAGCTGATCATTGACCCATCTGATACTGTGTAGGATAAATTCAAATAGTTTTATCCAGTGGAGGATAATTATTGCGCACTATGGTTGCAGATTCACACCAGTAGTTCGATTTTTAGCAGTTTTTAGTCTGAGACTATCGTTTGCTTTTCATCGTACGGTTTAAGATCAAATTCAAGAATCCATGCCACAGTGCAGTTCTTGATGTAGTTCTCGTTCCAGCATTGTGAGCTGTATTAATCAAACAGTTGCTCATTTTCTGAAAATACTGGTTACCACTGAAGTAAATTTGGCCCAGCACTCAACATTTGCCTTGAATTTAGTGAGAATTCACGAAGTTCACCGTGTTTCCACGTTGATTCAGCCAACAGTTTGTTTCCAAGTTGAATCATTTACACAAGTTGAAGGGGTATTTTTGGTTAACTCAGCAGCATCCAGGAGGTTTTCCCCCTACAACTTAATTCAAATAACGGTTGATTCAACTTAAAAGCCTTACTGCTTGACTCCGATTTGCTTGAGTTAGTAGTTTTTGAAAATGGTCCATTGGATAATTTAAGTTCACGTTCCTCTGCATTGCTTTCTTTCGTGCTGTTGCCGCGGGGCATTTTTTTGGTGTTCCTTTTTTCCTGTGGTCTCCAGGGCGTACACACCACACGGCCGGAGACCTTGTCTCTAGGGTTACCACCAATTCGGTAGGAGTTTAAGTTTTATTTCAGATGATCCGACCAGCGAGGAGTTAAGTCAGTGCCAAAATCCGCCAATAATTTCTCGGTACAACATCTCCTGTGTGTGCGCACAGGTTTCCAAAACAGGATGCACACGTTCAGCAGGTGGTAATCCTTACTTGCCTTCTCGTTGTCCTTAAATATTGTTCATGGCTAATGGTGTATAGACAAAGAGCCATCATCACTACTGATCTTCCAAGTCGAAGGTCATGACTGAACACAGCGTCCACGTAGTAATCACCCGTTTTTTGTACATCTTTTGAGCAAGCTCAACCGGATGCTCCAAAGCCATGAGTGCCCATGTGTTTTCTTTATCGGGACTTCTGAAAAACTCTTATTTGGTTTACGTCACTGTGTATTTTTTCCATACATGGCATAATTTCATTATTTTCCTAAATGCTTCAATTATTTTAACAGCTTTTTGTTGTTTTGAGCAAACTCCGATGTTAGCTCTAATGCCGTGTACACTTCGATCAACTTAGACATCTGGAAAATTGTACTGTCGTCTAATTTCTGCGTATTTCTGTGTTAGTCTTTGTGTGTAATTTTCATATTCAAATGTGTCGACCTTCCGAATACCTTTTGAGTAGTTCTTGGGAGTCTGGACCGGTTGACTTGAAAATTAGTTGCTCAACTATCGTGATTGACACTGCATTAGTATAGTTAGTTGCCAAGCTCAGCGGTTCTTATGCCCCAATTAGATGTGAGAGAATGTTACGTTTCATTTGTTGCTTAGTGACAACATACGGCCTCGGTTAGCTGAAACTTTTGAAACACCCAACTAGAATACTTACTATTGTTAGATTGTTGTAGGCTATTTTCTCTGGGATTTAACCGTACCCTTTAGAGTTCAGAACAGAAACACTGTTTGCTTATTTGTCACATAAGTACAGAAGGAAACCCATTTGGAAAGACGTATACTTTCCAAGCAGTTTGATTCACGTTTATCTGTGCAAAATATGAGGTGTACGAGATCGGTCGGCAACTGACGTTTATTATCCTCCGGTTCGTTATTACACTCAATGGAGCAATGTTAATTAAATCAATGTGAACACGGTGCAAAACTATTGTTGTTGAGCTCCATTCTTATCGGAGTTCGGGTGTACCGTTTTTTATTCAGGAGGAACCACCTCATGGTTCTGTTTGAACGCAAAGGCCACAATCATATATTGGTAGTCACGCCTATACTTACGACTGCTACTGCCCTATTCCGAAGCCTGGTTTATTCACATGATTTTCAATCACTTGAGAACTCCTTATCATGGAATCCTACAATGGTGTTAGAGAAGTCTTCGTAGTTTATCCCATCTACGCATTTAGACAGCCTAACTGTTGCTCACAAACAATAGGTTTACACATTTGTATGTTTATCATTCGTCATGCTTACTACTAAGCCAGCGGCTCGCAAACTTGCCCTATGAAGGCCTAAGCGAAGTTCATTTCCTGCTCTTCCAGGGGATATGTACTAGAAATGAGCTAAAACTATAGCAAAGCTTGGGGCTAGTTTGTCTTGTTAGTGGCAACTGGCTGAAGCGTCTCCGCAGTGAACTACCATTTTTGTTCCTTGTGTAAAGATGAAATTGCTATGGAAGACTAGAACTGTGTGTACAATGTTTTCGATGTGACAGGATGTTGTTGGTAGAGAATTCACCCATTTATTGCTAGTGGTTTTACTTCGTAATGATAAGAAGGATAGATAAACAGATTAGGAGTAACACAACGTTACGACCAAGTCGTAATACTTTGCTTTTCAACCACCTCGGGCCTTCCTCAGGAGTGTTGTAATCGAATGAGATAGTTTTGCTGATTGTAGAAACCGTTAGATCGTTCTAACTTTTCTGATTATATTTGGCAGTACAAAAAACCAAAATTCAGTACAAAATACTTATAGGTGTATCATTTCAAATCTGGCCCTAAAGTCTGCTTTAACTCATATACTTCACAACTGATTATGACGCAATTCCATTCCCAAATCTCCGCTTCTACCCAACATGGTTGTCCAAAGTTAGTTTGTGATTTTGCTCATTAAATTGATCATTGCGCACTTTGGTTTATTCATACTTCAAACTTGCAATAAATCTAGCCCCGTCTATTTGAGTGAGACGTTTACAGAATTCACACTAGCGACGTTAAGCTACTACGGTATAAATCTTTAACATTCTATCGTAGGAATAACTAACCGATAATTCCCGTATACACTCTTTTTGTCGACATACATCTCGGACACCCTATCAGTTAGTAACACTATTGATATTTTCAAGCTGACCATCACTCACATTTGATCGCAGCGTTCGCATTCAGATAGACTTTCCAGCCAGCCTCTTTCGAAAAGAAGCACTAGACTCGAGTTNCTTGAAAATAAACCAAATCCCCGACTACTCATCAGTGAACTATTGATATTGCCAATATTGATAATATTTTTGCTGCATTCGTACTGACAGCAAACAAACAAATCTTGTGGGAAGGCAGTAAGCTGCGTTTTGTAGGGTTGCTCCTTGGACACAGAAAACCATGTGACAAATCAGAAAGTAAACGATTACGTGACTTGCGATAATTTTGCAAATGACTGTCTTACGATTTTTATCTTCTCGTTCCAACACTTCGATATGTGGAGTTGGTGCACCAGCATGTGTTGAATGCTACTTCGATCTACGCAACTTTATCGTCTGGCTCTGAACCTTGCTGTCTCTCTATATACAATAGATCAAACAAAACCTCAGATTTTCCTTTGGATTACGGCTGTGACAGTGGGCTGGCTAGTTGAAAATGGTTGGTCTGGGGAGGAACGTTCACGTCATCATGAAAGACGACAAGTTATCTGAAAGTAAATCAAAAAGTGGACGTCAGCAAAAAGTGTATCAGAATCTGGTTTGATGTGTGGATTACTATTCGATACAGAATTTTCATTCACCCGAAACCCGATCGTGTCCATCAGACGTACTGCGCTAACTTGAATTTACTCCACCAACTGAACCAATCTTCTTCCTGCTAAGCCACATATCAGTAGTAAGGCTAATGCGCCTGAATGATTATCATCATTAAAAAAAATGGTACCGTTAGGTATTTCAAGGAACATACTCGACGATTCCTTCAATTGTCTGTTATGCACTGAAATCTGTTTCATATTTCACCTAAATCAATGAAATGCCTTCTGCAATCGTGGCAAAATTCCTATGGGTTTGCGTGTCCGGATTTGTGTTTTGAAATCATTAGCTGCATTGCAAGCTATTCGCAGTAACCGTGATTTACATCGACTTAGTAATATTACTTTTGCTTTGGTGCATTTTGTCAACACAAAGCTTCCTAAAATTTCTAAACAGCTGGCACCAGTCTACGTGGAATCTCAGCGACTCCTTGTACAGTCGGTTGCACCTGTATCAGAGTAAAAATCGTCCTTCATGTTTAGTTCATTAATTGAAAAACTAACAAGCTTGAAAACCAATTCGCTTCCGGATAGGCTGCAATAGTCGCTGCGTTGGATGAACATCAGTTCATAGGCCGTTATCATTGTATCTCTACACATCAAAAATGTTAATTTTGGACCAGATGCTCAACGTGATAGTACTTCTGCCATCAGAGGTGATCGTAGATTATTTCTACGCAATTCACCTTGCGGCAGCTTTCGACGCTTTATATCCGCAGCGACAAGATCTGTTGTAGTTGAAAATACTGTTTTAAATACATTGTATTCATCTGTTGTGTGAGGACTACATCCCTGACAGCTATGTCAAAAGTCATGAGGTAGCCAGTTCTACTCAGAAGTCAATCAGTTATAATTCTACTTCCTTGTCATAAGCCCATGTTCAATCTTATCAAACAACTAATCGGCTTTCTTGCATTTTCCTCAAGTACCCAAAGTTTATTTCGACAATAGGTACATGAATCTTTTTGTGAAGACAACCAAACTGGTAAATTTTTCACACTTACTGCAGACTCGGCTGACATTTTATGCGTTACCGTTTGTCATCTACAATGTTCCCATTTCACTGTGTATAGAAATGAAAGGAGCAACTTATAATTTGCAGTTTGCTAGAGTCTAAACTGGGCCATACATAACTTTGCAGGTTTTATTACTGTCTGTACTCCGTTATTTTAATGGACACCACACATAGATTATGAACATTTCTGCCCATTTGCTAAGATTCAAGCACACACATCCATGGTTTTGATCATTTTACACCAAGAGGAAACACCAGTAGTCTGGTTCGGACTGAAATGCAGTGCACTGAAAGGACTTTTATCTATTGGCTTTTGTTTAGACAAAATTCAGGAAATCAGACAAGCGGGAGAATTTTATAGCGCAAAATGAATTTGCATCCAGAAGTGAATATAATCCATTGGACCAGAAGTTTTGATTACACTTTGTTTCATATTTGTATGTGTGAGTTCTATCACCTGGCTGCCTTTCGAATTATGTAAATCAGTTTTACCACTTTGGTTAACGAGTGAATAATTGTGTTTATTTTTAATGTTTCCATCAATCTGACCCAAACAACCAATTTAACGCAAGAAAATTCAATATGCATGCTATGCTGATAAATTACTCCGACTGTAAATTATTCAAAGAATTCAATCGCTTCTACTGTTTTTTGATGCGAGTTGTAGGAAGCACGACAGGAAAACCCAATTTATTTCAGAAAGAAATTTTTTCGTTTGTCAACGAAAACGATACCTCTAATTTATAATTATTTTGTAGCACAATTGATGGATGAACTAATTGGGAGAGACACAGGAAAACCGATATTCGTTTTGTTTCGCTAACAACAAGCTGACAGAATATACCCATTCTGTTAAAATTCATTCTAACGGTTCACTTATTTCTAACCGTCAAAAGATCGAAATAAAAACTTACTTCAAGAAAGCTATTTACCTTAAGTCCTTTTTTAACGATGTCACACAGCAGTAGTATTCTTACTAGAAGATGTCTTTAACACTTCTTCCAGATGGTGGTGCGTATGTAAGGATGATATCAATATTGGATGACCCAAAAAATTTCGATGAATACAAAGTTGACTGCGTAGGACGACATTTTCAGCTGCTCTTGCTTTGCGGATTGTTGGTGAATCAACGTAAAAATCTTTCAAGCTGTGTGGATTGTCAACACCTAAACTTTACGGCCTACCGAAGACACAGATCTGGCATGCCGCTTAGGTCAATTTTGGCAACGACAAACTCTCCTTACCATGAATTAGCGTGCTGAATAGTCGCTATTCCAACCTCAGTAAAAAAACCATTTCACACACGTTCCATTAAAGATTTTTTTGAATTGATCAGTTCCCTGGACAGAAATAATCTCGCCAACAAACTGATATGCTTTATAGACGTTTAGTCATTGTTCACAAATGTTTTGCTGCATGAAACGACTGACTACATTCGTGAGCTCCCTGAAATGAGCCACATTTCGTTGCCGCTTCCTACTGACATATTTAAGAAAACTTTACTGCTCTGTACCGAGATTGTCAGTTTATTGACCGTTTTCCGACTTACACTAGTCACTGTTTTCATGTTTATTGTGTTGTAATCAGCCTGATGATCAAACACAAGAAACAGGTCTTGTTCGCTACTCTGTCGTTCTCATGACTTCAATGGGTATTTTCGACCGAATGTCAGTTTACGTTTCTTCGACCAGTCTTACGGTTAAATAAATGAAGTAGCCGTGGGAATTCTATTAGGTCCAGTCCTAGCAGAGTTTTTGGTGTAAAAATGTGAGCAGCAGCTAACTACGGAGAAAGAAAACTTGTTACATTACAAGCGTTGAGTCGATGATACGATAAGCTTCAGTCGACATAAACAGATGATAGGCAACCAGGTGCAACTTCTAAGTAGCTGTCATCCTAACCTAAAGGTTACTTGTGAAATTGAGGTCAACAACTGGCTACCATTTCTAGATATCCTCATAATTAGTCGGGGAGATGGCTCGGTTAGAAGAACTGTTTATAGGAAACCCAATGAATACTCTGTTCACAAGAACGAGGCAAATCTTACGCACGAGAGCCTTGCGGAAAGAATAGATCTGATTACTTCTGTCCTACAATCAAATGTTTTCCCCGGAAGATTCATAGATAAGCACAGTAGACAAAACGTGCCACTCGAAGAGGTGGTCACTGTAGAGAAGAAGAGGGTTTGCATAGAGGTGTCTTTTAAATGTGATTATACCATGCATCAAACGACACAGTGATTGAGAAATTCAGTTAAGCGGACGTTCAGTGCAGCTGAACTCCGTGTAGTCGCTCGGACTCAGAAATCACTAGTGCCTTCACTCAGAGGAAATCAGCCACTTCACATTGTGTTTATCAACTTGTACGTAACTGCGGAAAAACTTACATAGGCAGAATCAGGAGATGCTTGAGCCCCAAAATGAATAAAACATTCACCTGAATGGGTACAGAAGTCCGTGTCACCGGAGAATGGCAATGTTGCTGAAACGCGTCAACAGCCAGTTTCCACAGTCATTAGACACGTCCTGACCACCGGTCACGCCATCGACCCATGTTGTGCATTCCGAACTCTGTTACGTCATTCCAACCCGAAATTCTTACGGTCTGCTGAAGCAGTTGCAATCGACCGACTAAAACCAGCTAGCTCTCTGTGGTAGAAAAAAACTGTTGGTGAACTTGACCCTTCCCCTCTTATAGCCCGCTTATTGATTATCCACTCCTCTAGTCGCTTGCTATAAAATAACCCATTCATGTTATTGTAAAATTGGTACTGATGAGTCAATACGAAATGTTTGCATCTACCGGTTTCCGTGTTCTAACTACTTTGTCCAAACTGTTTAGGAGAACCAATTATTTCACACATTTTTACCAAACAGTTACCAACATTTCGATCCAGAATATATAATACTGGGCAGTTTTCCTTTCTTTTGTTAGTCCTCTTTTATTTATGAAAGCCCTCTGGTGAATAAACAATCAAATTGATTAGTTAATCTTTTGTCATTCTGAATCTGAAGGATTCCACTCTTAGCAAATCTTTCAGTTTTCATTTTCATGGGAAAGCTCAGAGAATGCATTGAGTTGGCTGGTAGAAAGCTGTTTGTTGCAAACTGTGCGTAACTTGACAGGTTCACTTTGTTGGGTGGCAGCGAGAATGAGCAAGAAGGTCAATAACGGTGAAATGAGTCTCAGGGAATGAACCACTCTAGGAAAAATCTGTTTGGCAAATCAGTCTTGTGAGTTGATGAGAAAAATATAATGATTAGCTTGGATTCTGGTTCCCTTGAAGACAGCCGTTACATTGCTACAGTCGATGATACGCGACTGATTACTAGGAAGTATCCGTCTGGTAAAAAAATACCTAGTTTGAGAAAGCACTGTTTCACGAATAACGACTGGAGGTATAACTGTTACCTCAGACCTGCTTCCGTGATTAAACCAAAATGGAATATTGATAAATAACCGGATAATTTGCACAAAATTTCACTAAACGACGCTTGCATAACTATTTGCGTTTGATTATTCCAGACAGTTAAAAATCCCCAGAGTACTCAGAAAAATGGTGTAGCGAACCAGCTCGTTTTCGTTTATTCATCATCAGGCCAGAAACATAACACTTGTTTAAAACAGGGTTGTCGGGGCGAACCGAACAAAACAAGTGGAAAGTTCAAGTGAAGTTAGACACATCATAAGCACACACGGAGACGTTTTGATACGAATGTCATCATTATGACGTGACTGGAACCATGGTGTTTTGATCCAGTTACGTCATAGTGGTACCATATCCGTATCAAAACCGTGTCTCCATGTGTGCCTATGACGTGTCTGACTTCACCTGAACTCACCAATTGTTTTGTTCGCTTCGCACTGACAATTGTTTCATATAAATGTTATTTTCAGATAAGTACCCACCACGAATGTCCACTAAAGTTCAGCCGGTTCCACACTACTGACATGTCTGAAAGGTCACTGCACGAAATTTAGTTGGGTTCCCAACTATTCTAAAACAACCCCTGAGCAGCTCCGTAAAGAGTGTCCCTTTGTTTCGCTGGGGCAGAAGCACAAATTTGACAACGAAATCTGTTACGAATACATACATTTTCAGTGAAGAATTGAGAACTTAGTGAAAATTATGGGTTTGATGACAGCACTCACCAACATTTAAACACGTTCACATACTTTTATTGAAAGGACTATCTTCTTGACAGATCCCTCTCACAGTTTTACTGATGCAACCTATGATGAGCGGTTTATAATTGTAGAGAAAATCTGAACCGGCCTTAATGGACTTGAACTCGGAAGTAAGTTCCCGAGAGGGGTTATTTCAAAGCTTAACACGATGAAGGGAAAGACTAATGTATGGGTTGTGTACAACTTACATATCGACCTAGTAAGACCAGTAGATTTAAAGTTTCAGTGGTGACCAAATATTCAGTAAAAGCATTATCCAGTTTTGCACTGTTCTGCTAGTGTGTGAGCCACCACAACTGCAGCTAAACTGATAGATGACACAAAAGGCAAAGTTTTTGAAGGAAGAACGATTGAATCGATAGAGACTCATCCTGCGATGGCTGACACTTTGGCAGAACGGACCAAAGCTCGCGAGTGAAGAANTGAAGAAAGCGGAGCACATCCTCAAGTGGCTGGTACAGACAGTAACTTAACACAAGTCAGAATACCAACAACAGAACAAAAATCCTGCGTTTTCGATCACGAAAAACGTGGTCGCATCAGGTCAAGTTGTTGACCCCATCACTTTGTTCATGGTCCTATCGTGCAATCGCAACCCTAGGTTGTTAGGTTTCACCGAGCCAATGGCATTCAAGCGTAGTACACCGGCTCTTTGTTGACAAAAGATGTTGACTCAATCGGTTTCTTCATGGTGGCAGTGTACTCTAATTTCACTCAGGTGATATCCGTTCACTCCATTGTTTTTTCTCCAGACGCTCGACCTGTGTGACCGAATTTCTCATGTAGTCGACTGATGAGGGTAAACGGTATGTTTGGATTTTGCGATGCATGTCTTTTCGCCATTTTAATGGACTGGAAAAACAGAAATCATTGTTCCACTTTTACAATTGGCTCAACGTAGCTACCAAATCCGCACCCACCGAGTTCTCTCCACAGTGAATCGTGCCTTGCCCATTATAGATGGATGATAACAGTACAAGTTTCGTGGCAGAGTTTCGACACGTGTGAGGCGGTGTATTACCAGTTAACCTTTAATATATTTTCTGCATGATGGAAGTGATATTTTAACAACCTGCGGTTGAAGGATAGATAATTTGGCCTACAGAAAATCAAGAATGGACACGAGTGGAAAATAGCCATTGGTGCGAAAACAGTTGTCTGTATAATTCGCCTGATATCGAACTTATGTGCCGTTCGCTACTTCGCGATTTATTAGAACAAAGATTTTTTACGGATTGTTTTTAACAGGATGGAAGGAGTAATTTTATTAAAGCTCTGAGACAGTTAAAGTAGGTTAAAACAAAACACGTTCCTCCAAAAAATTCCTTGTCCTAAGTTAACTATCATTCTGGAGGTTCGTGACCTATGACCATCTTTTACAATAACAACCCTAATTTTTAACGATCAATTTAAAACAAGTTACTTCAACCTACTAAACCGCCCACCTTCCTGAGGACCATTTAAAGCAATGCTGCTGTGGGATAATTGGTTGGGCCATTTTACCCATCGATGAAAGTAGGTTCGAAAATACCAGTTGATATATTTTACGTGAGTAGCTCTGCTTTTTCGGGGGACGTGTGACGTTCCGCTACGTGCAATCTTAACAGTTTAATTGTTTTTTCGGTAACGCGTTCATCATACTTACTCTTGAGCGATGTAACTTCAAGATTATTCGACGGGGTGCCGGATGCTAATTCATTTCAATAGTGGACATTCTAGAACTGGTGAACGTCCGATAAAGTGGCCAGAATAAGTCGCAAGTTTTGCATCCGGCTAAAATTTACAAACAGTCCCTTTTAGAAGGAGCAGTGCGGTCAAGTTATGCTCGTGTCTGAGCTTACTGTGCATATCCTTGCTGTGACCACAGTTTGAAATACGACCTATATTTCCGTATGAAGGTTGTGTTGACCACTCGATTACTGAACTAAAACTTTGATGGCTTAAATTGAAACGCCAACAGATATTTGTCAGAACTTACGATGGCCTCGGATGAAAACCCAATATTAGCTTGGTAACTCCCAAATGGTGAGCCAGTTGTTAGAAAAAAAACATTTCAAAATACTAAGTCAAAAAGAACCCACGTGTCCTCACAAACAGGGGGAATTTGAGAGTAGCAGTACATTGCGATCAGTATTACATAAAATGTCATGACGGACTGTTAAGGTAAGTCAAACCGGGGTGTTTATCTTCGTCAGCTGTGGCATCTACCCACGCGGTTTCCACTGGGAAGTTTGCCTGGAATAGCACATTTTCGGAGAGGTTGGATTTCGAAATTTTGTTAACTTCTCTACCCTCTGTAATCATTTGTAATTAAACAACATTTAGCGCTCTTCGATTTGCTTTGCTTGTCCGGATTGTGGCGGCATATCTGTCCGGACGGCTGATTCACATTCCGCTCTCATTTTTTGTCGGCACATCAGACCTCTGCTGGCAGCATATCGTTTTTGTTAACGTATAACCGAAACAGGATCAGTAGATTCCATATCCATTGTGGCTCGCACTTTGCATTCAACACCATGGACTGTAACTGAAACTCAATGCTGTTCACCACGATCATTACAAACGTATATCAAGACTTGCAATGGCTAGTTCACAAGCTGTGCTTTTTCAAAACACAAAGCAGTTAAGTTGATGGGCAGCTGTGCGTCTCAACCAATAAATCCGATTGACCTAACGAACCTACCGAATTATTAACAGGTGATTCTCCGTTGACCTCTTTCTCCTCCGTAAGTCTATCGAAAATTTCAGTCTACCTTTAACACCGTGGTACAATTAATATGCCAACGATATGATAAACGGTTGAAAAAGTTCTTGGTTAAATGTAGTTTTCTCAATAATAAAACTCCCTGGCATTGCACTCCAAGGATAAAACACACCTTCGTGGAAGCAAACGCTGTTAAGTATTCTGTATTATTTATGATATGCGAGCACACTATAAAAAGTCATATTCAAGGGTAATTAGGGAAATGGTAAGTTTTCAATAAGGAAACAGGAAAAATCGCGACTGTACTCGCTCAGGCCAGTTTCTACACAGTTCGTTTTACTGCTGCGTAGGTGCAAAACTTGACCTCATTCTCTGTGTGTACACTGGCAATGAAAATGGCTGAGATTATATGATTAATTACCATTGAAAGCACCAGGTTCCGTTGATCCAATTAATCAAAACTGCAAGAAAACAAATGTTGTGGGATGTCAACACTTCGATTTATCTCATCAACTACCTATTAAGTACAAACAGAACAGTTAACAAGGGCGCATTAAAACAAAAGTTGAGCGGATTGACTTTTTTGTCAAAAGGTCGCTACCACGGGAGTTGGACGGTGTGAACCATCACCTTTCACGCATACAACACTGGCTGTCTTCGTTTAATCAACATAGCCTCACTGATAGCCAGAATTTTGGGGTTTGGGTGCCGTGGCATCAGAGTGAACGGCCTAGTTGGGGTGACGTTGTGACCTTTCTCCACAATGTGTCTTGCGATAGATGATGCCAAGTTACGCGTTCGGTTGCTCATTTGGCTGTCTGTTCCCTCAGCATACTGAATCGATCAGTTTGGGAGGTGTTTGTTCATGCCCTGCCACAAGCAACGGTCGTTTCTGCCGGTATAACTATTATTACAACTCAAACTGAGTTGTTAAACGATACGTGAGACAGAATATTTAGCTGCGTCACGTCTAGCGTTTCCATAACAATCTCCACGAGTTGATAATAGTAGGCATAATTCAGCTCCAAGGTACTTGCTATTCACAGAAGACTAGGGCTGGCGACGTACTGTTGTCTGAAATGAACTGTAATTTTACGAATGCCTCTTTGTTTTTTGCTGTGTGAACTATAGGTCTTTTCGTCTTTCTCTTACCATGAACGAAGATCTATCCGTTAACAAGTAATGCGGTTGTTAGAAAATGTTTTTCTGGTGTCGGCCTGTCATCTTCATAGACTCGCTGGGCTCTGTCAACGAACGTTTTAACTACACCGCACTTGCAAGTCATGAGTGAAAAGTCACAGAACTGGGAGTATCACCGGCTCCAGGTAGCTTTGGGGTACACCGGCCGCTGTAAATTGTCGTTGAGAAGCCTCGCAGGTAAAATGTTACACGGTAGAGATCAAAATACCCTCAACACTACATGTAAAATGTAGTCTTGGAAACAATGCCATAACCCGTCTTTCAATCATTCCAAGAAAAACATCTGCTAAGATTGAGTCTGTTGAGCTTCCCATGACTATCCTGTCAACTTGCCAACAGGCAACTACTTCAGACCCAAACCGGATGCCTTCTGTACACAAAAAATTAGATCCGTGAGACATTCAGGAGGAGGAGGAAATATCTTATTCTGGACTGAAAAAAAATCACGAAGCAGACCTGTAGTCCCATGCACGGAAAAATTCATCATCAT
>QNGE01005760.1:0-39225 GCA_008508345.1 Paragonimus westermani
GTAGTGAATGTGCGGGGCTGAGTGCACTTCTTTGCTCGGTGGATGAAAGTACGATCATACCAACAGAAGTTATGGTTTTTGTGTGCTAGTGCCGTTGGACATCGAGAAGGTGTTGTAGATCGACTGCATGGTCTGCACGACGTAGAGTGCAGAGTGTGGATCAATGACTAGACCAGTTTGGTCAAACACTCCACCTGATGTCGCAAATCGTCATGAGGATGGTTAACAACTGTGTTTACTAACTGGGGATTACGTTGAACACCCTACATCTGCAAGCTCAGTACACAGTACTGCAGAATGTAGCCAGGATCTTACGAGTTGATGATGGTAGATTTTTCATCCATAACTATCGAAAAATGGTTCAATCCATCTTCCTGCCTCCAAGAAGCTGTTTCATATGTCGTAGCAGTTGGGATAGTTTGCGGTCAACTGGCTCAATTTCGGAAAATAGTTGGTTCAGCTTCCGCTGTTCAGAAAAACCTACCCTGCTAATTAAGACGTCTTTCAGCTAATCGTACGGCTGGTCTTCAAGCATGTTGTCAATGAGATCCGAGACCTCTTCAGGGTATCCAGTGGGGATGGATTGAAATATGTAGGAGTACATCATGGTCTGTGACTTAATGCGCCTCGTTCAAAAGAGAGCTTCAACTTGTCAGAATCACAAACGAGGGTTACCGACTCCAAATTCAGGCAGTTTGATGTGCATGGATGCGGTCAGCTGCTCAGTTGAACCGTCGTAGTCGGACATAGCAGCAGCGGACGACCTTTAACACGCAAAGTTAATGGGGCAATAAGGAAGTTGTGGTGATCTAACCAAACGCCGAAAAAAAATACACACAAGGTGGGGAAACAACCAGTTCGCCGGATAACGAACACGGAAAAAGGTGAGAAATCGTCTACTTCGGGCTCACCAATTTGTAGTGGTTCAAAACAGTCTCAGACTACCCTAAGTGAATGCAGACGTTTTTCACCGAGTTCAGTAACCAAAAATGAACGAATGCAACAGGACAGTCACGGGGGTTCAGCAAGTTATAGGAATGAAAAGCTTGACTCACAGAAAGGGTTCGAGAAGACCACCACAACAACATCCCAAATTACCAGTATCCAGGACGCGAGGATATTTCGAGATTACTGTGAGCGGCTGAAACGCGGTCGGAGCTGCGACGATGTTCGGAGCACAACGGAGCTGAAAATGGATGAGATCCGTGTAGTATCGTCAAGCAACTACGCCACAGGTAGAAGAGCAGAAAGGCGTGCGTGCACAAAACTTTATTGTAATTGCAAGGCCATTTTCAATCAATACGAACAACATGCAGTGATGACACAAACCGTTGTTGTACGATAGTCAAACATCGTTAGTGAACATAACCAAGGAATAAACTCCACAGAGAAGGTTATATACTAAGATGCAAACTGGATAATTTGGGTATCGGACGCGTCCGGAAAGAATTCTCCGTCAGGTTCTGCCACCGCGCATTAATGATTCTCCATTAACATGAGGTACTGAGATAAAGTACAGCCGAACAAGTTCTATGCTAAAGAAAATGTGCATAAAGACTGATTCACCGTGCAGTCGTCTAAATTCATGCCGGTATAAATAGGGAATTTCGAGTCGCGACTTATGTCACATGCCGTAGTGTAGTGGTTTCTTATGGAGGGAAACTTGTTTGGTTTCCGGGCCTCCAGAATCGTTGGTTTGGTTCTACAGTCCCATGTAGACTGATTATTCAGTGGTATCGATTTCAAGGAGGTGTTGATTTGCCACTTGTTCTTTCCACTCGTTTAAACTGCTGAAATTGTGGGCGCATTTGAAGTGAGAAATTTGACTGCACCTTCCAGCTGTCGAGCCCCTCGAAAGCGAACGTCGGTTTGGTGTGAGTGAAACGGAAGAATACAACTAGATAATGTTAATATTCTCGATGATACCCTGGGGAGTGGGGAGTAATGGGCAACTATGTATTCTCCGGTATGGCGGTTCAAGGTCGAAACAAGAAGGAAGCAGTCATTTAGATGCGAAATAATTTTCCGCAAGCTTTTGTGAGTTTAGAATGTATAATTCGGGTCGAGCGCGTAGCATGTATTGGGTGCAGTAGTTCAGGTGCAACGAGAAGAATAGACTATGCTTAAAAATTGCTCGTATTCCCACTTCGGTTGAAAGTATCTCGCACTCTTTTCAATAAAAGCATCACGTTGGTCTTCTTAATCGATTTTTCGTCGCAAAAATGCTATCACTTGCTATCACTTGCAGAAACACTCACTCTCGCGTTGGTTCGGGAGTATACGTGAATGTGTATTTTTCGACCACGTTGCGTGTACATCTTGTCTCACACGCGAGCATGTAGCAGTTGCAGCTTCATCTTCGCACCGGGAAGTTAGCGTGAACCACGAAAAACAAAAGGCTCCGCTGCTAGTAGCCACAAGATAGCACTCCGCTCCATCCATCTGCTTCTTTCAAGAGCACTGAATTCTTCTTGGAAAAGGATCTCATCGTCTCGGTTTGTTTCGTCCTCGAGGAGTCCATACAACTGTTCATCCTTTCGCTCAGACGTGATGGGAACTCCGTACACAATTATTAAAGCATTGTACCTTAAGCAAACAAGCGATAACCTGCGCACTTGCTGTTAAAAGGTGCATGCCGGTTCACTGCTCATACTGCTAGGCTATCAGAAGAAACGAGTCCTCACCAATCTGGACACCATTTATGTTCTTATGGTAGGGGCAGTACTCCGGTGGGTACAGGCCGGGAATATCAGCTTCCACTATTGACCAGCTCACAGTGAGGACAAGTATATCTGTCTCCTCTGTAAGCGGTCTGAGCTCGCTTCACTTACTTCTCACACACTATTAGCCCGAGAAGATCAAACTTATTCCATCCTTCTCCATGTCATTGATTCTACGTCAACTTTACACGAAGAGGGACCTATCCCACAATTTTCGTCTGAGTTCCCGCCCCGTTTTTTGAAGTGGACGTTTTCCTTCCTCTCGACGATGTTGGCATAGATGTCATCGGGAGTGGTTTTTGCAGCGATGGTGCCATTTTCGAAGGCGCCACTGTACGACTGCGCAAGTACATTATCGATGTATTCATCCACTATCGCAGATGTGTCACCCTCGGCCAGCTGGCATGCTTACACTGTCATAACTTGCATAATAGGTAAGCCAGAGGTGACCAACTGATTTCTTCGTACGACCATCAGAGGAGCAATATCATTCCCGTTTCTCCATTTAGCATTGATACAAGGAGATCCTGATTCTCCCCGGGATTTCTCACAAATATTTTACACGGCACACAAAAATCCGTCCCTGTGGCGCTGGTTTGCGAATGTAACAAGTAGTGGTCAATAGTTCAGTTCCTTTGACTTACATTTTCCCAACCGCTTTGTCAGCTCAGTAACGTTTACCAACTGACTTTAGTCAGTTTGCGGTGCGATATCGCACACCTGGGTGTTTTGGCGTCCATCATTCACAAAGGGTTCCAGAGCACTTAGGATCACCACGCTTACTACGATGCAGCCTAACTCGCGAATTTCCGATTTCCTTTCTTGATCACTGCCGATAGTCCCACACAAGGCTACAGCTAACCGCTTATCATATGTCCAAACAATGCTGGAGATATTCCATTTGTTTTCAAACCACACTGAGCACTATAAGTAAAATACCCTTTGTGGACACAATCCGAATGCTTTTCAGGAATTGTTAGTGGACGAGGATCAGTCAGATATGCACAGGATAACCGCACATTTTTTCCGTAATGCCTGTGCGATGCGACAATCATAAATATTATATCGGACGCCCGTTCTTCAGTGAACGTTTGATTTTCAAGCCTTTCTACCTATAATGATTTAATGAAGTAGCTGATGTGTAACTTTCTTCCGGCAACTCAAAGCTACAATTCACTCTGTTCCCTACTACCTTGATGCGTTTTTTCTGTAAATTCTATTTTCGAAATTAGACATCAATACATGGGTCAACGCACTGTCTTTGTTTTCATTGTCTCACATGAACTGTTGTTGAGAAGAAGACAGGATACCATTTCATCGGAATTTTCCAACAGCATGTGATCCCGCAAAGTTTGACTAGTTTGAAACAGTTTGCTATTCGTTGTAGTTAGAATTGAACTATATAGAATAAGGATCGAACGTATAGGAAGTGCAAAGCACCAACAAACAAATAACACAGAACATATGCTGTAGAATTGTATGTAACAGTCATGTTCATCACATGCACCACATCTTGAGTGAGCGAACGGATACCCGTAATTCCGTGGTGGTCTGGATTCCAAACCTTAGGTCTTCTGACTTTCGGTACTTCAAGTGTTTCATTTGATTCAGAAATAGTTTGTGCTTCAGTTACGTCGTTTCCTTCATATGCAACAGGATTAACTATAAATGACTCATTAGAATTCGGAGCAACAGAGTATTTTTTCGACAGACTGATCCCCAGAATTGAACTCAACCCGGTCAACATGTCTTCGATGGCAAGAAAGGTCTTCCAAGTCAAGAATAGTACCCATGCGATTCCCGTGAGATGAAAGAACTACTCCATTAGCAGGACGTAAATCGCTGCCTTTGAAAAATGTAACGTCAGCTGTTTTTGTACAGTCAACACTTGTACACAGAGAACGGGACTTGAATAGGATTATGGGATTCTTTCCAGTTACTGAATATGATACGTTTCTGTATTGCATGAGAAAATTATCGACTCATCGATCAAGTTCCACAAATGAGTTCGGTGTTAAAGAACCAATGGCAGACTTCAGCGTGCGTACAAAATTGTCTACGGATTTTACGGAGCAGTAGACTAATGTCGATATCCAAGTCCTTCAATCCACTTCTCTGAAGACTTGGCAGTGAAGTGGGCGCCATTGTCGGTGACCAAAGCAGCAGGTACACCCTCGTGACAGAATAATTTTCTCAAAGCAGGTTGTGTGAAGTCCGCATTCGGTGATGTCGTGAGAAATACTATAGGTCATCTGCAGTAAGTATCAGTAATCACTAGGGCATAGCATTTTCTCATGAAAGGACCACAGTAGTCAACGTGAACTCTCTGAAATGTTTCAAACGTAACAAGCCATGGAAGCCATTGTGATTGTTTCGTATGAATCTTGTGCATACATTTGATACGATTTTTCGTAGTACTTCAAATTTCTGCTTCAGATCTCGGCCACCAGCAAGATAAGCGTGCAAGCTACTACCTCTTAACAACTCCTAAATATCCGGAATGCAAGTCAGCAAGAACTTCATCAAAACTTCATCAAAACACAATAATCCATTCGGGGTGATAGACAGTGAAATGCAGGAAATCTACGCCACTCGGGTTCTGTCCAGTCACGTCTTAAGGCAGATATAACAGGACTGAAGAATTTACGAGTGTCGCACACAAGTGCATCCCTGTTTACTAGCAGTGATTGAATGAGTAAACAGTCAGCGTCGTTACAGCTCGAGTCCGGTGACGGAATTCTGGATAAAAAATCAACACGGAAAATTGTTTTTGCACTACGATGAACAATTGTGTAATTACTGATGAGTAGTCGGGGATTTGGTTTATTTTCAAGTTGACCNGTGCTTCTTTTCGAAAGAGGCTGGCTGGAAAGTCTATCTGAATGCGAACGCTGCGATCAAATGTGAGTGATGGTCAACTTGAAAATTGTGTAATTGTAAGAGCTAAGAGCAATGCTCCAGCGTTACACCACGACAACAGATGACTGCCAGCGGTTTGCTCGGACGATACAAGGATTTTAAGGCCTCGTGATCTTTTGCAATAGTGAATGGCAGACCAAAAAGTTACTTACGCAGTCTTTTAACAACCTAATATGCTCCTAGGGCTTCACGTTGGGTTTGAGAATACCCACGTTTGGCTTCAGACAAACTACGCGAAATGCATATAACGGGCCTACCATACTGTTCCAGAACCGCACCTATTCCAGTGAGAGATCCATCGGTAATCACTGTTGAAGGATCCTTGGCAGAGAACGGTTTTAAAACAGCAGTAGTTTGAAGATGACGGAGTAAGGTGCGAAACGTTTTCTCGTGTTTATTGGACCAAGAAAAATTGTTGATGGATAACATATCAAACAAAGTAGCACATTGAGCGAAGTTCGGAATAGAACGTGAGTAGTATTGGAGTACAACCAAAACAGAACGGAGTTCATGAAGGTTAGTCGTTGACAGTGCATTCACCAGTGGGGCGAAGAGTTGCAAATATGGTTTGAAGCCATAACTCTCAATAAGGTAACCAAGGCATGAGAAAGAAGAAACTGAAAAATTACGCTTTTTTGGGTTAATGGCCACATTGTAGTTAAAAAGTCGCCTCAACAAAGAAAGAATACGATTGTCATGGGTAAGAGTATCAGGAACATGAGCAATAACATCATCTTGATAGGTTTCTATACCATCTGAGTCTTCAACAATTTTATTCATGACATCCTGGAATACAGCTGGCGAAAAGCTTAAACAAAAAGGTAGAAAATTGTATCGACACAGACCGAATGTTGAGGTAATCACAATCAAGTTTCTTGACACACCAGCAATTGGTATTTGTAGGTAAGCATACTTTAAATCGATTTTTGAACAGTCCTTAGAACCCGACAAACGATGCAGTACATCCACAGGTTTTTCTGTTGTGCAGATACGTTGTAGTAGGCGTATATCCAACGTTAAATTGTAGCCATCACAAATTGTGAGTGTAATCCCATCAGCTTTTAATTGTGTCACTGTTGGAGTCACCCATTTTGACGAGTCAACAGGCGTTATTACTCTTTTACCACACATAGATAGCAATTCTTTGCTCACAGGTTTTCGCTAACCAGATGAAAGGATTCGTCTCTTAAGAAAGACTGGGTCTCCAGGAGCTTCAAGTTTTCTTTGATATTCGCATTCCCCCTGTGGCTTTAGAGCAGTCCATTATAAGTTGTTTAATGTCAGCGTCATTCACTGATGTCAGCAGAGAAATGTCCGAATCTAGCAGAGTAGAAGGACCTGAACGTGAAACTAGAAACTGACAATCAATGAGGCTAGCATTGGTTAACTTCACCGATACAGTGCAGCACATGCAAGAGGTAGTGGATGACCAGTAATACTACGAATTTTAACTTGTGTGGGCTGCAGAAGAGCGTCAGGATGAAATACATCTAGGCCTGATTGCGATTATCGACTCAACACTACCGGTGTCAACAATAAAATCGTGACTTGTGCCAGAGGCAGACACGTTTTCAAAACGTGAGAAGTGTTTTGTTGCAAAATAGATAGATGGAGAGAGAGAGGGAGAGCAGAAATGCTATCAGTCAGTGATTATACGTTCAAGCTGGAGTTTGTCGTTAAGTGACGTAAACGTCTGGACACACATACTGGCTGGATATGACCCACTTTGCCACAGCTGAAGCACTTTGCCTGTCTTTGTGGACACGGATACCGAGAATGATTGCATCCACATGATGTGCATTTCTCAAATTGTTGTGGAACTGATTTCGGATTACTTCCTTTAGAAGACTGAGCGAGTGATAGTGACTCACGGGAATCAGTGCGCGATTTGAATGTGTTATCTTGTCTCGGCCTTGGATTATTGTCTTTTGAATAGTTTACAGAACAACATCAGAAGTCTTCGTCACTGTAACATGCAGGCCAGCCGACTCGACTTTGAATGCCCGTGACTTTGCGGAGGGCGTTCTTCTGAAGTAGGGGTTCGAACAGCAGTCCTGAAAAGAGGAACAATACAAACAAGCATGAGCCAAAGGTCCAGTAAGCCATGCACATGACTTACACAAACGAAAGCTAAGACGGAACCGACAACACAACAGCACACCCCGTCACACAACTCAAATACAATTTATGCGCGCTCGCTGTTTTCGGTTGCTCGTTACAGTCATCTCTTTTACATCCTCATAGTGTTCACATACGTCACGAATAATTTGAAACCGCTGACTATGATGCAAGAGAAGTTTCTGTCGTTACTCTGGTAAGTTAATACCAACAAACAGTCGATCACGTAGCTGATCCTCTAAATGGATGCCACATTTACACTTAGCTGCTTGTGTTTGTAATTGTAGGACGAAATCACGTACCGACTGAGATTCTGACCGGATTAGCACATTGAACTTGGCTCTGTCAAAAGCTACAACATTTACCGGTTTGAAGTGTTGAAGAAGTATTTTCTTTAGAGCTGGATAAGAACTAATGATTGGCGACTCCGGGAAAGCCAAGTTTTTAATAAGTAAATAAGCTTCCATGCCAATGAGATGTAGGAAGAAAGCAACTATCTTCTCGTCCAAATAAGATTTTGTGAGGCACCGAATGTCAAACCTCTTCAAATAAGCTTTCACTTCTCAGGCACTTGAAATAGAACATAACTGATCTATTTTAATGATAATTGTAAATGGTGCGAAAGCGCGAAGTCAAATGTTGTAATTAGAACTGAACTATATAGGATAAGGATCGAACGTATGGGAAGTGCAAAACACTGTAAAGCACACTAACACAGAATGTATACTCGAGAATTGTATGCTGTTACTCGCACAGGATATTAACATAACAAAACAGTTGCATAACAAAAGGAGACAAGGAATATAAAGTCATGTTCATCACACAATTGCATCATGGTTAGCTGCTTTTCTTTTACATATACAATTTTCAAGTTGACCATCACTCACACTTGATCGCAGCCTTCGCATTCAGATAGACTTTCCAGCCAGCCTCTTTCGAAAAGAAGCACTAGACTCGAGTTTCGCTCTGATTAGAGCTCGTCAGTAGTGCATATCCTTGCCACGGCCGGGATTTGAACTCCGGACATTCCAATCATGAGGNAAAGTCTATCTGAATGCGAAGGCTGCGATCAAATGTGAGTGATGGTCAACTTGAAGATAAACCAAATCCCCGACTACTCATCAGATACAATTTGTCAGTGTGTATGTAGTAGAAAAACGAACTATGGTCAGCCTCGATATAGCATAACCAGCCAGGTCGAGGGAGAGTCTCTTCGAGAATAAACAATGTTCGGGAAACGTCTGTTCCTTTTGTGGACTAGTCGAGGTGTTCCTGACAAAGTCGGTGTTAGGAATCAGTTGATCCGTTTTTGCTTTGGCGTGTACACTAAAACTTTCGCCCCAACGACAATATTCTAAGTGGATGAGCACGAATCCCGATTCGCGACAAATTGTAGACGCATCATTCTGTGTTGATCAAACACTATGATTGCAGCTTCGTGTCGCAATGATTAACCATCAATTTCAACAGTCTCCTGAATGCTGGTTTGTAACGATCATTGACACGCAGTCGCTGATATCACTGTGCTCGTGCTTTGTGAATCCGACGAACAACGGTTCATATTCTGTAGATGTGCGGTCCAATGACAGAGACGTCCATCTGGTTTAGAGAATGGCGTTTGTATTTGAATGATCTATCCCACACAAAGGGTTGCCTGAAAAACCTTGAAACATTACTTTTATGCGATGGTTTTATTAAGAAAATCCACCAATTTGCCCACCTCTGCAACCGTGGTATTCATACTCAAACATTGATCCAGTATTTTTATCAGTACAGGATCTGGTATACTCATGCTCTTACGAAAATTAACATCCAGTATCCGAAGACAGCCATTACGAGCACTTGTTTTAGAATAACTATCTGCAGCACCAGTACAACTATATACAACCAGTTTCACAGTTCCAAAAAGCCATGGGTTAACCAGTTATCTAACAGAAACTGCATTAGTGTATCTCCTGGATCGTTTGGTAAAAACCATATGAGACGGTGGGACGGGTGGGTCACACAGTCCAAATGTGCAATTTACCGAAGAGTTTGCTAGTGCAAGCGAGAAGTGATTTGTTGACTCACACACATGATTACGTCATAAAGTTTTCAATGATGTTACCTCTGACCTCGGGAAAACAAACTTCAGTAAACAAAGCATCGAGTTATGTAATCAGACAGTAACTGACGCCTTGGCGACTGACAGTCACCCTCCGATCAGCCACAAACGGTGAGTTGGGTATGTCTGAACTTAGCGGAGATGTGATGGGCTTAAAACACTCCGGTTTAGTTAGACATCGCGAAATAACTGTTCAGTTCAAAGGTGACAACTTAGTGGACAAAAGGGCATATGTTTATAATGGATTTTACAAGCTACCTAAAGCAGACACTCAACGGCCTTGTTTGATGAGCATGGAAGTACTGAAGTTGGAAAAATAATTGGCCTCACGAACTTCGCTAAAGACTACAAGTATGCACTTAATAAACAAGATATGTGAGATGGCCGGACCATCACGAGATCGGGAGGTTTATGTAGTACACTGTATTACCGACGGGATTTGAACGATTCTACTGATCAGCGAACTAACTCATGATATGGGATTACAAAATTCCAAAGATTAGTCACTGATATACACGGTTACCTTACCTTGAGTAGTTCTAGGGAGTAAGTATAGGCAAGCGAACTTGCTAATAGATTTATATCGAAGAAACCATGTGTGGTACAAAAAATATAACGTTTCAACAGTGAATCGCGTTTGAGGTTTCTCCCACTCACGAAACCGTCAAACAGGTTGATAAAGTCAGCCATTGAGGAAGTGAACGAACATGTCACCCAGGTAATATCAAACGATGGATCACAATCAACCGGTAAGAAGATTGTGGACAATTCCATATATCTTCGCACTTAGAAGCTATCCAACTTTCTACTTGGGTCGACCGACCAGGTTTCCAGTGCTGGAGACATTCGTTCACATGTATGAGGGCTCTACTTGTTGACGTACCGTTTGTCTTAAAACAAGTTGGTCGACCGCCAAAGCTGGATGCACTCTAGTGCATATTTTAATATAGGAAGGAACTTGCACATCATTTATCAGGCTCGTTTGCAGTGCTCACAGTAAACTGATACACGTACGTTAACGCGCAAAACGATATCTGAACCGTTAGTGCTTGGATCCCGGCTGGTATCCTGCAGGTATGGGTAAGGCTTGTTGGAGACTGGCTGGTGAGTGCGCTGGACCCAGTTGACCAGACGAAAGTAACATGTTGACTTGTCTGGCTATTGGTATCATTTTTGAAGTTAAAAAGACTATGACTTTATTGAACATAAACGTGTTCTTACTGAAACATTATTTGTATACTTGTGTAGGACCGTATTGAGGACTGTTTCATACAAAAGGAAGGGCTATTCACAAGAACATTGTTTTTGAGCGGGCACTGGCAAAAGTTCGTAAAGTTCAGTCGCCAGCAGATACCTATGTTTTCTGTACTGTCTAAAATGTTGAGTGGCCTAAAACTGTCATCTCGTAAGGATCAGTTGTCTAATGCTGTTCCATATAAGTTTTTATCCATACGGAACCTCACAGACCATACTGCATTTAAGTTTCTGCCTGAGAGAAACTAGTATAAACAACACGCAATTCATCTGACCATTCTGCCTCATTCTGTCGAAAATGCCTATCGTTGCTAATGAGGCAACTGATTGCTATCCGTTTTTCCAGACGGTCGGACACGCCAACCATCAGTTGTGTGATTAGTGCCATAGCAGACAACTAGGAAGTAAACGAATAGAAAAACTCGGAACCGCTCAATGCAAAACACAATCTACATAATCGCTGGTGTTCGTGCGTAACAACCACCTTCAATTCTGGATGAATACTGAATCTTCACAGATCAATCAATGGCAGGTTGCGTTATCTGCTCAAGGTAAAATTAGTCCGGCTCTGATTCTGTCGTGACCTTTGCAACTACCACCCTTTAATTTTTTTAAAAAACGTTTTGCCATATACATAAGAATAAGAACTTATAAAAGTTTTAATAAAGGGATAGGGATAAAGTGAGAATGTTGGCAATCTGGCTGTCCTAGTAAGTTGTATTTATGGAACCCAACACTCTAAACGTTCCAGAACAACGGTATCGGCTTCCCAAGTTGGAAACCCACGCAACGCACACCATTCTACACAGCACTGAGCAAGTATGATGCAATGGGCTAAGAGTTAAACGATGGACCTGACTGAGCTATTTTATCTCTGGCCAATTATTGACTGTATCTAATTGAACACCACCCACACTTGTTCACAGCTTTCGTATTGAGACAAGCGATTCAGCTAGTCCATTTCGAAAGGCAGCCCTAGACTCGAGTTTCACTCTCATTAGAGCTCATTAGTGGCGCACATCATTGTCTGCATCAGAGTTTCCACTCTGACCCTAGTGCTTGTGAGACTAGCGTGTTAACCACGATGCCATTAATCTCATAATGACCAAATCCAAACGCTGAACAACGTCGTGTAAATAGTATTCAGCTTGCCCGATAATTTCAAAAGGAGAATGAACAGAATTGCTTTGTCCTATCTAATCCATAACCCCATGGTCAGGTCTTCTCAGTTAATTTGACGTTAATGTTTTCATTGAACTACTGGACGAGTCAGCTGTGATCGGACTGTTTGCCCTGGCCAACCAAATGGATGAGATGGGCATGGACCGTGGGTGGTGCAATCAGACACCCCAAATGATCAGATAAACATTTCTATTTGAAGAGCAATAGGTGCCAGAAGTAGTTTCAGTAGCACCGAGTAGAACAAGCGGATGCACCGCAACACGAACATGGTGCTCTGATATCCCTAGCAAGCAATGAAACAGTCCGAACAATTTCATTTAGATGACAGTATCTTGACTGCATCTGTTGGAATCTTTAAGTTCTACGGATTAGTCAAATATGATCAGTTTAAAGGTAGAACAGTTCGTTTTCTTCAAGAGTTTCAACAAAGCAGTTGGAGCATGGACAGTGGCTGTTACAAACATTTCGAGTTAGCTACTATTAGTTAGTGGTTGCTACTAGCTACTGTGTCTGTTGACGTAGTGTATCCCATAGATTGCACCCTACAGGCCCACAATGTGGCTCAAGAAAGTAAGTACAAAACGTTGAAAAACGGATATAGCCGTTAATGAACTCGTAGACAATTCCTTACACGCTCATTAAATTTATCAAAGAATTATCTGAACGGATGAATTCGAAGCTAGTAATTATCTTCCTAGTATCTCGGTTAACGTAATGAAATAGTCGATGAAATATGTGGTAAATTCTATACTGTTTGCTGATATGAACCTGAAAATCAGTACGCCGGATCAAACATCTGCTGCTGATTTCGGTTTTGGTTGACATGAGTTTATCCTACTGACTGACATCACCACCTGGAAACGTAATGCAATTCAAGTCATCCCGATCAAATTCGCCTTCAAATTCTCTAGTGTTATACTCGAATTCATTTTATCCCATGTGTATACTATCGTTCTGTTAAGTTTTCGGCTGTATTAATGTCTGTCTTACTCGAAGAGAACGTCTGAAAACAGGTGTAGCCTAGGTTATGTCCACAGTATAAGCGAATGCTGTTTGGTGAGCAGAGGGGTGAAAGCATCCAATTTTGTTCCGATAACAGTAGTTAGACAACGTGGACACCGATAGTCGTATGGAACAGTTCTAGTAGGTCGAACATGGTTTTCACGGCAAAGGATGTCCGTAATGAAGTGAAAGCTGCCAAACTAACGGAAACGTTAGCGTATAAAAGGTCTCAACCAGTGAAACAGGCACGTAAACAAAATTATCTTGACTTCCACCCTGAATTTCGGCATTGTACAACCTTATAACAAGTCGATTTATGGAAAACCCAGCCACTGGTACAGCCGAGTTTTCGCGAGACCTACAAACGGCCACGTATGCTGAGCTGTGTGTGTGTGTGCGTGTGTGTGAATGATCTCCTGACCGTTTCTGCTACCTTGGCTTGGTGGTCAGGCTTGCGTACTGTTTTGATCCGGAGGGCTGCGCTGACTAGGACTTCGGTCCTTGCGGGTTCAACCATGTCAGATTGGCCGAAGGGGAGTAGCCAGACAAAAAGCAGATGCGTGCGTGGTGACTGTGTTGGGCGAGATGTTTGTTTTTTCCTGGACTGCTTGTCTGATTGCTAGGATCGTGTGTACAGTTTTACTGTTCCTGTGAGTGAGTGCTGGACTTGCTTTGATATGGTTGCCGATCCTCTCCTTGGTGGTTGATGCTGTCGCGTATGCGTGTGTGTGAGAGAGCTGCTGCTTTGCGGTACAGGCTTTTCAGCCAAAGGCTTTGGTTGAGGGTCCTAATCACTCTCCTGCATAGGTCTGGGCGTCCTGGAAGTATCCAAAGCCCATACATACGATGATACAAAATAAACCAAATACTATACTGCATCGGCCGTCGCGTAGGATAAACCGGGTCGCCCTATCCGCCGCACATGGCAGGGTGGATAGGCGAAAATGTGCTACTGCCAAACACTCACCCTCATACTTCTCCCCAACCACGAGCCCCCGAGCAGATAATGCTCAACTAGGTTTCAGTGCCCAGAAGACAAACTTGAGACAGGCTCGGGGACGCAAGACGCCTACGACTGGGACGCGGAACGTGCGCACGCTGTTGGATCAATGCAGCGCCATAGAACGACCGGAACGAAGCACCGCCCTGATCGCGATGGAACTGCGCCTATATGGAATCGACGTAGCAGCCTTGAGTGAGACAAGGCTTGCAGACCAAGGTAAGTTGCGGGAAGCAGGCGCTGGGTACACGTTCTACTGGATAGGTTACCCGGCAGACAGTGTTCGGAAGCATGGTGTCTGTTTTGCAGTCGCTGGTCGCATCAATGCTTTGATGATAGGCGAACCGCACGGCATCAGCCTTCGAATGCTGTCGATGCGCATGCGACTTTGTCGAGGTAAGTGTGCTACATTTGTTAGTGTTTATGGTCCAACTGTGTGTCACACTGATGATACAAAGGACCAGTTCTATGATCAGCTGTCCGCCACAATCCGGTCGGCGCCGGTGAGTGACCGACTGTTTGTTTTAGGTGACTTGAACGCTAGAGTTGGGCGAGACTCGTTAGCTTGGCCGGGAGTCTGTGATGTTCAGAATTAGCGACTTCGAATAGCCCTAGAAATCGTACTTGAATTGAAACCTTCCACGCAAGCAATATGGCGAAGACCTGGTACTGGCAGCAGTAAGCAATTGTTTTTCATGGATTGAGACACCGAATTTATTGATGTACAACAGTAATAAGGAAATCACAGCCTGTCATTGGCTGATCTCATTAGCACATGCAACACCATAAACTGTATGTTAACTGGTGGAATACGGAACAGCTGAAATGACGAATAACGGAAGGCACAACACTAAGACCGTTCGTCCAATCCCGATGTTGTATCATTAGCGCGATATTTAGATTGACCGTCTGTCAGATCTTCTGTTGTGTCGGGGTTTGGATAATCGGTGAATCGAGATTTCCATCACAGAGTCCTCGGACCCTACGGCATTGGTTCAGTCAACGAGAACGGTGATCGTCTGCTGCACCTGTGTGCTACTTACGAGCTGGCTAGCACGAACACTCGATTCCAGCTGGCTGCGAGAGACATCACGACGTAGACTTATCCACGAAGCGGTCACCACCACCTACTTGACTACGTAATTGTGCGGCAGCGCGACATTCGTGAAGTGCACATCACGCGAGTGATGCGCGGCGCTGAATGTAGCACAGATCATAAGCTGGTCAGGACCAAATTGTCAATCCATGTACGCAAGTCCGTTTATTGTAGATCTTTTGAACAACAGCAGGAGTTGGATATCAGACGGTTGGAGATCTGGGAGACGAAGACTGCCTTCCAACGTGCAGTCGTCACCCGTCTGCAAAACGCTCCTGTATCCACTGCCCCCGAGGGTATGTGGCAACATCTGAAGAAAGAGATTATGGCAGCAGCCACCGGACCCATAGGTGTGGAGCGCAAGAAAAGCCCGGACTGGTTTGATGAAAACAACGTGGCTATCTGCAAGCTGATACGAGAGAAGAATGCCGCGTTCGCTACACCCATACTGGACCTGGCCAATGGAGCGAAGAAAGCCACGTTCCGGAGTATCCGCCGTCAACTTGCTGAGCGTGTTCGCGGAATTAAGGACAACTGGTGGAGGAAACAGGGTAAGCGCATGCAGGGCTACGCAGATCGTCGGCAACGCAAGTAGTTCTACGATTCGCTTAAAGGGATCTTCGGTCCGTCTATCCATTCTACTAAAGCACTGGTAGACGTGGACACCGGCTATTCTTGCAGTCAGCCGGAGGACATCATGGGAATATGGCGCAAACACTACGGTAGCCTGTTTAACCGCCCTGCTACAATTGATTTGGTTGCTGTGAACAATCCACCTCAACAGGACGTCAAATCTTCGCTTGCTCTTGCCCCAGATTTGCTGAAGATGCAGAGGGCTATCAGCCAACGGTGCAACGGAAAAGCTGCAGGCGAGGATGGGCTGCCAGGTGAGATCCTGAAGAATGGCGGTCCGGCGTTGGAACGCACTTTTTGCTCCAGCTGGTTCACTCCATTCGGGAGCACGAGACGATGCCGCAAGACTTCAAGGACGCCCTCATCGTCCCTTTGTTCAAAGGCAAGGGTGGCAAGCAATGCGCCGACAGCTACCGAGGTATCAGCCTGTTGAGCTGTGCAGGCAAGGTACTTGCCAGAATCCTCCTGAACCGACTGAATGCGACCGTTTTGGAGAAGTGCCGGGGAGGGAATCAGCCCCTGTATGCCCTCTTCGTGGACTTCACCAAGGCCCTTGATTCCGTGAGCCACGAGGCGCTGTGGACGGTGCTTGGTATGTTTGGATGTCCAGGTAAGTTCGTCAATATGGTTAGATTGTTGCATGTGGGCATGAAGGCGAAGGTGCAATCGTGTGGATCGACCTCTGATGATTTCGACATCGTCACTGGCGTGAAGCAGGGTTGTGTTCTAGCCCCAGCCCTATTTAGTTTATATTTGACTGCGATGGTAACAGTTGCTTTTCAGAACTCTGGAGAGGATGGTGTCGAGGTGGAGTACCGGACGGACGGGCGTCTGTTGAATATCCGACGATTTGGCGCCTCAACCCGGCTGCAGACCTCAAGGATGCGGATGCTTCTGTTCGCCGATGACAGCGCCTTGCTAGCGCACAGCGAAGAAGAGCTGCAACGTCTAGCTACAGCATTCGCTTCGGCAGCATCGAAGTTCGGGTTGGACATCAACACAGGTAAGACGTTTTCGTTCTTTCAGCCTTCTCCTGGTGGAGGTGCTGCTTGTGTACCTCCACCCGGAATCCGCATCGCTGGAGACACTGTGAATGGCTGCGGAGATTTTTGCTACTTGAGTAACAACATGTCGACAGATTTGTCCACGGACTGCGAGCTGAGAGCGCGTGTGGCAAAAGCTAGTACTGATTTCGGACGTCTTGAAAGGCGTGTCTGGAAGAATCACAGCCTGAAGATGGCCACGAAGCTGTGTGTCTACCATTCAATGGTGCCGTCTATACTGCTGTACGGCAGTGAGGCGTGGACATTGTAACAGCGGAACGTGAGCTATTTGAGCCGCTCCCATGTTCAGTGTCTGAGGCGCATCTTGGGTATTCGGTGGTCGGACATGATTCCGAACACTGAGGTACTGCGGCGAGCAGGCATGGACGGGATGGAAGCCATGTTGATGCTGAATCAGCTCCATTGGCTCGGTCACGTCCGTCAGATGGGTGATGACCGTATCCCGAAGCAGTTACTGTACGGACAAGTGAAGTCAGGTAAGCGAAATCCCGGTGGCCAGAAGCGGAGGTAAGTCTTCCACGTGCGGAAGTTCAACGAACAATTATTGCGCGGTCGCGAGCGAAAGCGTGCGGTACGCAAGGGAACCATCGGTGCCATGGGTCGCGGTGATGTGACTATATGCCGTTGCGATGTGTGCGGCCGCGAATGCGCTGGCCGTTTGGGGTTAGTAGGTCACCAACCTACTCATAGTACACTGTCGACGAAGAGGTGGCGAGTACGTTAGGCTCAGGTAGGTCATATCAGTCAGTGTATTCATTATACTCCCGTCAATGACTGCTTCGGCCAACATCCTGTTCGTTAACAATTAATCCGCCCTTCTTGTCAGAAACTTGAGTGTCTGTGGTCTTCTATCCATTCTTTTCTTCGGCTTTGTTGGTGTATTGCATAATGAATGGTCTGTCTGGCTTTTCATAGTTCAATGAGAATTTTACTTTTCATCCCTATCTTCTCTGAGATGCACTAACCTGCGCTCCTATACTGCAACGCTTCTTGTATTACGCTTCAAAAATCTTTCTTCTCAATGTAGATCTCGTCATTGCAGCCTCTCTCTGTTTAGTTTCCGAGAGATGAGAGTTTCCTTTCCTTAATAGCCATTCAACTGGCTCACCAGCATTGGCCGGCTGGACACAATGACCCCACTGGCACACCTCCCGGTCTTATTCCATCGGGTTCACACTGGATATGTGGTGTGTTGGTGGAACTGCAATTGGTGCAGCGCAAGCCAATGCAGTGATGGATGAGCGCAGGCGTCCTTTGGCTTCGGTCACTGTTACAGGCTAATCGGAATCGGATGCAGCCAACCGTGTGAATGATCTGCTAGCATGTCACATAGCCTCGAAACTTGCGGCCACCAACTTTTCCCTGGTCTGGGCTCGGATGCCACCTCAGTGAGCGGAAGGCAGACTGTGGTTATCTGAAACAGTAGCTGTCAAAAACTTTTGACTTACTGAATTCACAGTCCTTGTCTCTGTCAGACAAAATGGGCAATCAGGCTGCAACAGTGGCAGATAACCAACTCAGGCGTAGTCTGGGATGTGGCTTAGTTAAGTGTAAACATCATTCACATTTGATCGCCGTCTTTGGATTCAGATGTGCTTTCTAGCCAGTCTCTTTCGAAAAGAAACACTGAATTCGAATTATACCCCTGTTAGTGCACACCAGTGGTGCGTGTACCTGCCACGATCGGGATTAGAACTCCGGCAACACCCAAGGGTGAATGTGATCGCTGGAACTGGAGCACCCTTATCACTTTGTCAACGTCCTACCAAACGTTTCTCATAAGGACTCGTTTTCCCATATCCCGAGCTGTAAAGTGCTCTCTTCTCGTTCAATTTCTTTTTCTTCTCCTTCTACGGCCATAGGTTACTGAATTCCACCCTCAACTTTTCCTCTAACATCAATGCAGTTGGGGAGATTTCCGTCATTTGGCGCATTTCACTTTGTACTTTGTGTAATTCAGGAATTGCCCCCCCGCCTCAACTTTGGAAAGGTTAAGGTCTTCAATCTAATGGTGATCAACCGACTGATAAACTCATTTTACGTATACTTGTGTGATATCAGTGTAGGACCATTTGGCGCAACCAGAATTTCCTTGAGATACATAGCTGTTAGCCATGGGAGGTGTGTTTCTTGTTACTCTATAAGTACTCCTGCTAATTCCAAGGTTTTCGTTAAAAGTTGAACCGCATCACCTACTTAAAGTGACAGATTTTTAAAATTTCCTTATCTAGTAGATCAACAGCGCATTCACTTATGTATGTCATATGTATGTCATATTTTCTAGCCCAGCTATTAACAGCTATCAGAATCATTCATCTAATCATTTTAAACATGTCCAGAATGGCCTTTAGTTTGTGGCTGGAAGGTATTTGAAAATATCTTCGTCATACGTGGTGATGATACTATTTCATACCGAAAACATAGCCAGCCCTCCTTTAATCAGTTATATCGTTAGTAGTATCACAGAACATTTAAACATTACAGGATGTTGAGAAAGATCTCGCAGCTGAACCTGTGATGGATGGTATCTGTCGGAGCTGATGTTCACGAAACGCAAGTTATTTGTTACTCGATTACAACACACATTTCATGCTCTTCCGTAACCCAAAGAACGGAATGAAGGGTCACAATAAAATGACTAGTTTCTCGGGGAGCTGAAGATACGCATGAAATGGAAGTTTCATCCGGGTTCACTAACCACAAGGGACCGAACTCTCGCATCTTATGTGATGCGTGCGCTAGTGCAACACCAGCTGTGTCGTGGGCACAAGCCGTCTCTAAAAGCCTGTTCGATGTCGATCTCAAAACCTCACTCCGACCCGACACCTGTCTTACATGAAAGCTGTGGCCTTAAAAGTCCCTCCATCTAATCTTCTGGATATTCTTGAACAGGCCAACAAACTCATGAACTGTGCTGAATGAAAGCCTTAAATTCCCGTCTGTTCAACCAGTTGTGCACAGAAGTAAAGCTAGACCATGGAATCCTTACTGGTGGTACACTACGTTCCGACAGTCGCTTGCATTTTAAAAAGAATTTTGTGCAAAATTCTACATACGTTTATGCAGTCAAATCGCTCAATCATAGAAGAATGTAAACGTCCATTGAGTTCTTTCAAAAGTTAGAAGATTACATGAGAACCGCGCGCACACAAAGTGTGCGAAATTGCACTAACATACATTTTCTCGGAAACTTCGGCAGCTGTTGAAATACCGTGCGCAAGCTGTTTTGATTAAGAAGAGTTAATGTTGATGCACCATTGTTTGAGATGAGCTGCAATATTTATTAAAAAGCTAAGAAAACTGAAGGAATTTATTGGATAAGAGCTTAGGTTTCACGCATCAATTACCCTCTAAATTTTCGAGAAAAATAAATAAACTGAAGTCGAGTTTGCAGAAGAACTGAAAGTTATCATTCAGTTTATTCACATTCATATCGCAGTTATAGGGAAGCCTACAAACTAGAAAGGAAAAGTTGAAATAGTTGGCCTTCCCCTGCTCAGATCGTCGGCGGCCACTGCCGTAGATCCGCTGAAAATTACTATAACACCTATCTCCAAGGAGAATTTCTTAAGTGCTTTTCGTAAATCGGGAAGAATAGACTAGAACTCAGAAGAATTCCTTTTTGTGCAGTCTTGACGTGTAGATAAACAGATTGAACAACAGAATGTTTCTGGACGCAGATTTTCTGAAACTCCTGAGAACGGTGGCCGAAATTATTGTAAACCATCGGCGTTGCTATAAAGTAGCGCCGGAAGCCCTTCACCTTTGGATGGCTTGCATTCCTTTGTTGAACTTGTCCATATTTTTACCGCCGAGTATGAAGCAGATCCCAGATATTCTTGTCCCACAACAAGAACTTGGACTCAGAAACTGTTGCATTGGATTTATGAGAATCATTTCAAGTAAAGTGGCCATTGCGCAGACTGGGTCGTGTTCTTACTTCAGCTAGCTTGAGCAATTATTCAAGCTAAAATTTCCCCTCTGTGAAGTACTTTTAATGTCTACATAACAAAGTTATGGTTGTTTTTGGAGCTACAGGTCTAGAGATTTTCCAGTGGGATTACTTATTGGGCCATGATATTTTCAACGAAGGGCCAGACTCGCAACCAACATTGAAAATCCATACTCTGTGTAAAAATGTACCGAAATATCAGCTTGCCTAAAGGGCGTGCCGATGATATCAATGCATGTTGCTGGTAGTCAGGTCAATAACGCATCTTGTCCTTTGGTAATTCCGGACAACAGTGTGCAAACGTGGAGGTTATATAGAGAATGAAATGACCACAATAAGTAAGGAATAGTTGCAACTGGTCATTTTTCCGTGACGTCGCTTCTTGGAGGACTGGTTTATTATTTTTGAGACTGGACAACAGTCAACAGCTATGTGGAGGGAATCAGCGCTACAACAAGTTATCCTTAAATAATAGGTTATCCAAATTTTCCCACCCCACAAAATTATAGGTCCGTGCAAGAAGGAACAGCGCCTATATGTTTCTGAATGTGCTGAGTGGAGAAGAATTGTTTCTTTAGACTCAAATTTATAGACATTTTCGGGCATAAGGGCGGCACTGAGTGTGGGATATAGCAGCCCAATATTAATCCTTTGTACTTGCCTGGATAGTGCAGTGTGACTTCCGGTGACACCCAGACACGGACGGCAAAAAACGGACACACGCTGCAGTACTTCTGAAATCGCTTTGAGCCGTCCTTCATAAAAGATAGGACGTTCCTTGACTGTCGCTCAAACGTTACTCGAATGAATTTTTGAACTTCTCATCAAAGTCTACATTGATCACAAAGTTAGCCAACCTTTTCCGGGATAGGTAGAAAACGACTGTGTGACTTGAATCCCTCTTTCTTGGCAAATGGACACCTTCGACGAATGGCCAGGTGTGGATGCCAATTAGGTAAATTCCTAGATGACTTCACTTCACAGTGTGCGAGTGATTGCTTGTACGTGGTCAGCATGGGTGCAATCGAAAACCGCAAAAGAAGAGCGATCATTTCCGTGATCTGCTACCAGTGAACACATTCATTTAATCCCATATGGGTGGTGATAATTGTGAAAACTGGAAAAAGCGTGTGTATTTTAATTTGAAAATAGACGAAGTTCAGATATTGTTTAAGAAACATTTCGCTGCTGGTTTATGTTAGCGTTGTCGGGCGCTCTTAATAAAATACATTGACTCGGAATCAAAGCGACCTAGTGACATGTGGATGGGCTACCGTGGTTTCCAGGCCGTTTTATACAACACCCTTAGGATTTTCCTCCTCCGAAGGTTAGGATATTTTAGGTTGCACACATTTGGCTCATAAACCAGTTGACACCTAGTGTACCGATCTGTCTCAGGTCACCTAAAACTATTTCTCTACTAAGTCAGTCGTGTAAGTATTTCATTGCCAGAACACTGTCTGTAGTTAATGACACTGTTCTTTGTAGTTATCTGAGTACACTTGTATTTAGCCGATGACAATACATCCTACAATTCAATTGTTTGGGTTTACACTTCTCTGAGGTTTACGGTTACATCGAGAAAATGTCCAAAGTTCTCTTTTTTCTAGGATGCTTGAGATTTAGGTGTGCATCTCTGAATTTGGTTCGCATTCTGTTTGCTGCCGGAAAATTCCCTTTCAACTGTCAGAAACCAAAGTGACAAAAACATATGCCTGAGAAATTCATCGTCAGGTAGCTACACTTTTAAAGGAAACACGTACTGATTAAAAAGAGAATTAACTAGCCTACTAGTAGGTAACCCGGAAGCACTCAGGTTTAAACAAGTCACCTCCGGGGTGTTTCAGATGACCTGTTAACAATGGTTCATTCTACTTGATTTGGTGATTTACGGTTAAGAGAGTGCTATCCGTAAGGTTTCAAAGATTTACGGTAAGGCGTGGGATGCTGTAACCTACCGGTCATCGTTTCAACCTTCGTGAGGAAATGACGTAACATCGATTCTGGCCGGTCTATAAACCCTCTAAAGATAAGTCTAACGGATCAGCTTGGGGTCATGCAGTGAACTGGGTCAGCCACAGGTTTAACAATTGAGCTCTTCATCGATCTTCTGACTCTATGTCGGACCCGCGTTGAGTAATTTTTATCTCATAGTCACGTTAGCTGATCTTGTAGGCAGTGTGCTAGCTACAGATTGATGGGAGAAAGTTTAAACAATCACTCTTTAGAAGTGGATGGGCACTCTGTACCTCAAGGTGAGAGAAGGCAGGTGATTATTGATGAGACTGAGGCTTAATGCTGAGGGTTGATGGCTTTCTGTATTGAATCATAGAGCGTGCTGTTGACAAATTCGGCCACAACGTTGCGTATAAAAGGCAGAGTTAGGAACATAAAGCATCTTTATGATTTCTTATGCCACTTCCGTCGTAATAAATCGTTCAGGATAATCAGCTTGTGTGATAGATTTCGCTGTTTGAGAATGTTCATGCCCTTTGCTCTACTTTTTAAACAGAGGATGAGGTTCCTTGGTCCGCTTAAGGAGACAAAGTTTTTAGAATACTATGCTTCGTCTAGTTGTTTCTTCTCGGCCAGCCCTCTGGTCTTTTGAGTAAAACAACATCCAAGACAAGAAATGAGTTTTACGGTTGTTCAAAAATCAACTGGGTCTTAGTGTGGGCTTCAGTGAAGGTGAGTGAAACCTCATCGTCACTATGATGACCGTTCAGTGTTAGGAATAACGGAGTTAGGTTTCCAGTCAGACTTTTCATGGGGCTGTGTTCAGGCTTAATTATCAGTATGCCAAACAACATGGTTCCGAGTTGCATCCTGTGGGCGTTTTGCCTGTTTGACGACAAACATAGTTTCGTCGTCGATTACACAACGAAAACTAAGTTCAAACTAGACATCATCCACATTCGATCACGGCTCTTGCATTCAAATAAGCCTATCGGCTAGCAAACTTGTCTGAATGCAAGGAATTTGTTCGGATGTAGGTGGTGTTCAGTTTGAGATAATCATAATCCTCGAAGTTTAGTGAAAATTTTTTTTGACAAGACAGTTGGAATCAGTCTTGCAGCGTGACACATCTAAGTTTGATACCGTTTGCAGTTTACGCTCTTCACCAGCGGAGATTTTGCGAGTAATGAAAAAGAGGGTTCAGGCACCGAACTTATTACCGGAATCTAGATCTTGTTTGGATTCGACAAATTCTAATTCAACAAAGACTGTAATGAAAAGGTGGCGGTGCACCGAACTCAAATTACTGTTAATCAACTCAGTGTTATGCTAAGGAAAGTTTTGCCTCTCGGGTAACGATCTTGACGACTAATTCGCTTTACGATTTTTGAAAGGCGGCTAAACCTGCCATTTTTGTCCGATCGAAAATGACGTCCGAAATGAGCTGGTCTTTTTTCGGATGTAATAAACTCCTTAGTATTTGTTCTTAAACTGCGTTTCTTATCCTTCCCTCTGTTCCAATGAAAAGGTCTGTTTCGGCAGGGGGAACATAATTCATTCTATTAACATAGTTGATTCTGCTACTATACACTCCAGCGGTTGTGTCCGGTCTACTGTCTATAGTACGACTGACCAATTCGGTTGGTTCATTATTGTGTTCAACCCCAAACACGCTCGTTTCGGTCGTTTTCATGACGCGTACATTAAACGTGCTGTTCTGTCAAGTTACGTTGCAGTTGGTCTTTCCAGAAATCCGTACAGAGTGTGCCCAGGTTTCCCAAAAACACTACGTTATTGACTACGTGATATAATTTGAACCACAAATGATTACAGTCGTCGCATTCTCATATACTGTTTAGTCGGCTGCTTTCGAAAAGAAGCCCTAGGCTTGAGTTTTGCTATTGTTAGCGTACGTCAGTAACGAATATTGTTTGCTCACACGCCGACCCGGTTTGTTTCTTCTTGACATCCTTAAGCAGACATAAGTCCGCACGTGATTGGATCAGAAAACCTCACTGTTCTTCTAGCTAACATCCTTACCTATTAGACTGCCGATCTTATGTGCATCGCCTTTGACGGGAATATCGATTTAATTCTTCTTGATAATTTCCCACCTGTTTATTTCAGATGTTTGCAGCTTAACTAAACCTACCAGTTTATACCGGCGACTCACCAGATTTTAGTTATAATGCCAACTAATCTGTCCGTGAAATCAACGAATTGGAACAACTGAAAGAAGATCGGAAAAAAACATGCACAAGCCCGTTTCATTTATCAACGTGATATGTGCAACCTAAATACAACTGTTTTACTTTCACAATATAATAACCGTTAAGCATCCAACAACCTCATCTCCATCACAAGCTTTCAACTGGCTTGGCAAGCCGGCTGGTTTGCTGGTGTAGTTGCAATTAAATTTTGAAGATAAGCTTACTGAAACTTTTGACTGCTGATACCGCTTGTTAAAAGTCATACAACGATAAGGTAAGAAAAGTTTGAACAAGGAGTTTTAATACTTTCGAAAAAACGACCAGTTTACTGTAAACCACTCAGTGGGACCTTACGGAAGATTGACAGTTCCATTGTGCAGACTGGGTGGTCCTTGCGGGAAGACACGAAGTACAACTGTTATATAACATTACTATGTATATAAATATGTGGACATCATGATAACTCTGTGGCACACCGTATATGGTAACATGAAATAAGTTGTGGATAACCGGTATGGGGGGGGCGAATATCATGGAATGTATGACTGTTATCTTGTGACTCTGAGGTAGAGGTTGGTGGAAGATGGTTTAGCAGAGACGAAGAAGGTCTATCCAAAATGCTGGCTGGAAAGTCTATTTTATGCGAAAGCTGCGACCAAATGTCAGTGTAGTTCAATTCCAAGTTAACCAAATCCTCAATAAATATATAGTTAAACAATTCCTATGACAAGTACCAACCGTAAAATCTGTCACACTGTCTATCAGGAATGCAAGTTCACTCCTCAACAATGTAATCAGTGGCGTCTTGATTCAGATGGCGCAAAAACTGTCCCGACCGGGCACGCTGTTCCTGCTTCCGGATGAAATCTAATCAAGGTCCGAGATCTTCTCAACTGTGTGCATCCTGTCCGTGACGAGGATAAAAGCATAATTAATGTGCTATGGCCTAAAATGTTCCTTACTGCTGATATCATGGCGTACATCTTTGCACTCAGGAGTGTCCATTTCTGTTCATTAAAAAACGTCTGCTGTTTTTAGTTCCCTTGTTACTAACACTTGCGTGGCATTTTAGATGTTCTTGTGTGGAAGAGGCCTGATTGGAATTTAAGAAGTAGTCCATTTCAGAGAGTGGATGCAGAAAGTCAACCTGCCATACTTGCAAACATGTTGCAGAGGACGTTGGATTAACCTTCAGACAGAACATTGATAAGGGCAGTATTGATAACCACAAAGGATGTACTGATATGTTCTTTCTTTCGTGCAATACAGAGAGTGGTACGTAGCCTCCAGAGTCTAGAGCAAGTTTCAAAGTGTCCACAACGCTTATAACGTTAGCCAATCCCAAACCTTGCTGCCTGACTTGTAGTATACAGCCCACCAAATGTCTCATGCGTGGGCGACCCAATACCAGACCGACAGTTACAGAAAGCCATTGCAAAGCCTTCTTTGTGCTTCAAATAACTGAGAGTTATTGTGCGGGTTTTTATCAAAAATCTTCACGGTTCCAGCATAGTTTCGAGAGACTCACTCAAGTTTAGTCTAGATATTTGCTACTGAGAGTTAATAGTCAGTGTCGACGGTAAGTTGAACCACCCAAAACATGCCGCCTTGGTGGTAAACGGAGGAGAAGTTTCGTAACATCGGCATCGTCCTTTTTAACTTAAGAGGAGTGAGTAAGTTCCGCAATTCGATGGATGTAACATACTACTCAAGCAAAGTGACTCAGTCGGTAATAAGTCGAAAACTATTCAGTCAGTATTTTACCGATGTGAGAGGACATACCTGCCGGCATCAAACAGACATTAAAGTGGGTGACATTGCATGATCACAGCTACCAGAGTGCGTCGTGGATTAGCTGAAAGAATAACGCAGTTCAGAATTGTGGGGAATGTACTTATCATATAATAAATGGTTAGCAAACACAAACGCAAATTTCTTGAGTTTAAAGAATTTAGTTTTGCAAAGTGATAATAAGGTGCATGTGGCGGTTACCTTGGTTCCTAACGCGCTGGCATAAAAATAGCTGGAACTTTATTATTCAGACTTACCGACGTTTAGCTCTCATTCCTATCCTTAGTGGTGAAAATCAGTGAGTCATTATTGAAGAGGATAGCTGACATTATCTGGCATTGATAATATTTGACATTTTTTCCGGTGACACTTCGCTTTATTTTATTATACAAGTGTGGCTTACTAATACTGGATTACTACACGAAACATAGAGTTCACCTATCAGGTGATGTTACACTTGAAACGAACAAACCATTCAGGCCGATGTGTTGTTCAGAGTAGGGCGCAAGTCTGTTAAACATACACTGTTGGACAAAACTGGACAGGGTGTATTGCAATGTTTAGCTCTCTACAAATCCAATTGGCATATTTGATATAAACTTCAGTATTCAGGTGGAAATTTACTGCACACTTACGTACGTAAGTTGAATAAGTACCGACTCCCTCATTGTGACTTAAACAGCTTTGTCTTATTGTAAATCTCCCCGTACATATCGTTTACTTAAACTTTTAGAAGTATCTAATTTTTGCTCCGTCATCTCTTCGAATGCATCAACAGTCCTCTGTTTGAATTGAAGGTTCAGCTAGTGAATCAACAACGGACAGTGATCGGGGTGAATCGCCTCATTGTTTCCATTTTGCCATTAGGAAGTGAACTAGAAGTACTCGATAGTGTGGACCTCCTCATACCGTTCATCCAAATTCTCTTCTCGTCCATTCTCTTCGACCACTAGGTATTTCGACATTTGTTATCCAGTGTGCTGAACGGCACAGGATTGGGCTGGGTTGGATGGACCGGTGAAATTCACGCGTACGGTCGAATGGGAAATTTTGACCGGATAAATGACCGGTATTCGCCAAGTGTTGCATGCATAACATTCAATGAGAGGTCTATTACAAAGTAACACTAACAGACAATCCTGGTCTCCTTACCGGACTTCTCGGTAAAGCACCTAATATTGTATAAACGTGAAACATTTTTCCTGCCTGTTCGGAGGCTCAGGAATGCGTACACGTAATATGTCACCCACAGCTCGGACCTACCAACAGAATTCCGTTGGATTCAACCGTCATGACTTGAGTAGGAGTATCAATGGACGTCGTCAAACCACAGTTCGTACAGCGTAGTGAGTGAGGGAACACCAGCTTTTCATTTCACTGACAGACTAAACAAGACTTCTGCTGGATTAGTGCCGGCGAACTGCCGGTCTAACTGGGCATCTAATTGGGGAACCAGCTGCATAAATATCACAGAAGCTGATGGTTTAAACTTATATTCTGTTATCATGGTCTATTGGGTTTATACCAGAATGAACTCAGTTCTGCTATATGCGTCACAGTGTTCATCAATTAACCTCCAGTCCTACTTCGGCAGTCAATCGGCTGGATCATTTGATGGATTCCACATGACACGGTTCGGTTGGTAACTAGGTCGTGATGTGAAATTTCTGAGCTTCTGGTGTGGCTTTGTAGCCCAACTGGCAGTGTGTTCGCCGGTTCGAATCCAGTCTAAGTCCAGATGGTTCGCAATTGCGTCTGTTCTAAATTAACCTCAACTTTACGTTGCCGAATCACCCTCCGTGCTCACTGAGGCAACGATTGCGAATTAGGGTTGGTGAACCAGACAGTTAATTATCATTGGAAAGTCTGTCTGAATTCGTGTGTCACCCCGGATCGCTCATTGGTTCAGAACAGCTGGAAGGGGTACACCCCTGTGAACCAATCCACGCCTGGTGTCGAGCTATAAATAAGAGACGGGCAATGAAAGCTGCGTAATTTCATCATGCGGGGCGGATTTGTGTACGCAATGTTCGTGATGGTGTTCGTCTTAGAGTCCGCAAGTAAGCTTTTCGGTTACTATTCTTCCGAAGTTATGTTTAAGAATTAGACAGGTTGATTCCATTATTGATTGTCACCATTTTGGTCTAATTTTGAGCCTTTAAACATGGTTTGCCTTAATTAATTACCCTTCAACTTCACCTACGTGTTTGTCTCCTACAACGACAAAAAAATGAGCTGTTTTGAAGTTTATGGCTTTTAAGTTAGATGGCCCCCGTGATCCTGTGACATACAAGGTCACATGCAGACTTGTCACTGGTAGGTTACCCAAAAGAGGACAGAAGCAGTTGAGCCAACCACGAACAGGTCGACCATTTTATATTAGGGAATAATGTGCTGTTACCGTTCGTCCGTCAAGAGCTTGTATTGAACACAATCTTTTGCTTCTGCTTACTATCCTTAGTCTACGTGCGGCTTTTGCGAGCTAACTTGGTTCAACAAACCGAGTTTAACAGATTATATTCTATACTTCATGTTTATGTACCTTCCCTCAACAAATTACAGACAGGACAACAGCACTGGACTGTTATCAGGACGAATACAACCCAGTGAATGGTCATACGGTGAAGACGACTCGAGGCAACTGTGTGTTCTGTGTTGTAAGTTCTGAAAATTTTGCGTTGTTGCCTAAAGTTTATCGTGACCAAAATATTTATTAGTCTAGTGGCCAACTGTTCGCTATCTTTGAAATTAATAACGGCGATGCGCTTTAATTTTCAGTTGGAGGAGTGGACACCAGCACCGAATATGCGTTCTGAGTACCACACATGCAGTGTCCATTGCTGGCCGTATATACTTTCCAATTCCAGACGAATATGTTGTCGCACAAATTTGTGTAACAACGATGGGCTCTCTGGTAAGTTTGCCTTTTAACGCTTGGCATGGCTTCCCGCGCATACACTCTGATAAGGTCATGCACGCGTGATTCTACTCTGTTCTCGCCCCCCTCAGACATTTCTACAGGTATGTGTCGTGAAGTGTGTGCATGTGGGTGAACCCACTTACAAATTGGGCGCAGTTTTCCTTCTGTTGTGAAAGCTGGGACGCTAGTTAGGCTAGCAAATTGCCAGAAAAATTTCTTTTCCGAAAATACTAAATCCTGGAGGCTGTTGAAGACAAGAAATGTTTCGTTGTAATCATGTGGGCACTGATATGCGCTTGACGCGCTACGACTTCACTTCCGCCTCATTCTATTCAATACAAACGCTAGCAATCCCTGATCCCTACGCGAACCTCAGGGTCATTCTGAACATATGGGGATAGTTATTAGTGGTAGTGTGAATGACGCCGATCGATTTGAACTGAATCTTTGGACCGTTAAACTGTACCATTGTGACGATTTCGGATACCTAACTCGCTCAATGTTTTTCCACGCAACTGATAGCAGTAAAATTTCTTGCGTTAGTCAGTAATAAAATTGAGCATGTAGAAAAACACCGTAAGACATTAGATACAACTCGTTTCTTTTCTTTTAGCTAAGCAACACGAAACTTCAGGCCAGTAAAGTAACTGAAGGTAAGCATGTGGAGTTAATTTTTTTGTTTTCAATGGAAATACTTTTCTGCAAACTGTACAAATTTACACCAGAGCTCGAAGTAACCCTATGTCTACGTATGTTTTATGCGCTGACCTACAAGCTGAGTCGGGTATTCATTGCTTTTTGTTGTGGGTAGCTCAACTTTGTTCTGTATATCTCGTGGTTGGAAGCCAGTATGTGAGAACAGAGGTTAGTGACTGAATGACAAGTGTCCTCTATAACCGAAAGGCTTGAAGGCAATTGTACGTCTAGGAGTCTAGTTTGTGAATTTACAGTACTGCTCTCTATATAAGTAGTAGTAATCAACTTATGACATTTCCTCTTCATGTTTTCAGATCGAAAGACAGACGGAGTACATTCTGAACTCATTCAAAAATGTTACTGTACAACTTCAATATACTTTTCAGGTTTATTCTGATAAGATATTTTACCGGCTTAATAATAATCTCAAATGGGTGTGATCAAAAGGACAAATGAGTGCGAACTCAAAATGCATGCCATATGCACCGGCGGTTATTAGGGCGTATACACTGACATGTTCTGTCTTCGTTAACAGCATTATCAAACAGTCGTCGATTTGAGAACGTCGAATTTTAGGATTCTTTTTCAACAGTTGAGAATACAAACATCGTACACTGTTTCTAGACAGGAAATTAAAACACTCGGACATACGAAATGTGAGTGGTAACGTGTGCTCTTGTATGTGTTTGTGTTAAAACTGATAACACTCATTTGGTGTACGGCACAGCGGTTAACCGCTTCCATTTTTGTAGCTGTCCGCTTGTCATGTATATTCCAATACCGACTTAAGCTTGTGAATAAGGAAAGTGAACGATATACTGACAACTCATCTTTTACGCTTTCTGTGGTCACAGGTGGAAGTGATCAACAGACCGGATTTTTCTGAATGAAGTTTCTGACCAAGTTTAATGTCCCTCCTAAACCTGGCATGTCTATTTTTCAAAATCAACGTGCTGATACTTAACAACTGTCAGGTATCTGTGAAGAGAACGCGTACTTTCATATTTGGACAAGCTAACGAAGAAAATCGGAAAACCAGCCTGGACCCTAGCAGAATTTAGGCTTAGTAACATTACTATGAATGTGACTATCTGAAAGCTTTCTGCACAAGGGTCTACCGTAGGTTTGTACTTTGGACTCAGATCAAAACTACAGGTTAACAAGTTCGATGCATGTGGTCTATGAAACAACGGCCACATTCGACGTGGGACGCATGTGGGTAGCCATTGTCTTTGTCGCGAAAGGATTCCCATTACTGCAAATAACATTGCAAATGAAAACATTTGTTAAAAGCAGCCGAAATTGCATAGCATAATCAGTTTACTCAGATTCGCAACCATGAATGCACTGCAAACCACTACTGATCGCCTATGATCGGGATCCTCATCGTTTCACTTCATTTCTCGGGTCATGTCGATACCATCCTCAAGTATCAGGCTTGTCCAGGTTGTGATTTATTAGCTACGAGCAGAAAATGAAGCTTCCTTGTGAAAAGACACTGGATGCATGTGAAATTGAGCCGTGTTAGCTCTTGAGTTATTCACAATCATTTCAAATACGTAATACTTTTTATGAAAAATTGTTCTTCAAACGAAACGAAAAAAACAGCTGACAAGTTCGATCGTGGCCAAACATGCCAACAATACATATGGATACAGCGTTTTGATAGAATTAAATCACAATTATGATGCAACTGAAAACATAGCAGTTTGGTCGGCCATGGTGCGAATGTTATGCGATGACAACCGCAAATCCTGAACAGAGTGCTTCTCTGCACGCAACAATAGGTTATACAGACGGTTTCCGTTCACCTCACCTGTGGCCAGAAGTCTGCACCTCACAGCTTTCGAGCGAATGCCCTTGACTAGGTAAATCGGACGGATAGGAGAGACCGGCTTAATGGTATTGTGCGAACCATCTAGATGTGCCACAGTTACGTTCATATTAACGCCTGGTCGGGTGGCCGACGTAACCAGTGCTACAGGAACAGGTATACACAAAAGGAAGCTACAGGAACTGGCAATTTGTCTTTTAATCGTAAACACAAGAATGGGGTATAGTTGACATAGACGCGCAAACTGACAGCCTAGAATGTTTTGTTAACGGTAGTGTCAAGTCAACTGGTGATTGTTTCACCGAGCGTGTCACATTTGGATGGTAACGAAATGTACACTGCTTTACTCTCCGCTAGGGGCACCTTGTTCTTTATTCTGACTATGTTACATATTCATGTCTACAAATCGTTTCGAATAGCAATTTCGCAGGAATATTGTGCGTAGGGATGATAGTTCATCAGACATCGTATCCTGCTTACATATTCTGCTGAGTCTATCAGTCTGCAGTGACACCTGACTAAAGAGAGAAAAATTAATGCTAAAGACCTTCCCAACAAACAGATATCCCCAAAGATTTGTTGACATTAACAACAGGCGAACGTTAGTAAGGACTGATCCAAACCTGCCGTGAAAACGGAATCACAACCTAGCTGATTCAACTCAACAACTGACGTTCCGCATATAACTTTTGGAATGTGTGCTCGCAGGTGTATCCCGAAGAACTACTCCGTCGCTTACGTAATCCACCATTTCACTAACCACTGCCGTATCGTCTGCCTCCACAGAATGGATCAGTGGTTAAAACAAGAATAGCTCAACATCAACCCGAATTGTTGACGTGCAAAATAACACAACAAGCAACGACAATGGGATTGGAAATTTAACCTCATCCAATTTAAGGCTTTGTCGCATGCGTAGTCAAGTTGTTTGACGGATCATTGCACAATCTGAATCTCAGCCTTCTGACGCTCGCCCAAACAATGATACAGAGTACTCCGCATCCGCTCATGCACATACATAATCCGTTGATTTAGATAGTTTGTTTGCAACGGTAAATAGGTCGCCGAGACCACGCTGTAATACAAAACAAAATGTTGGTCATTCCTGCCGTTAACTGTACACTCATATTTTGTTCACACTCATGTTTTGGGTTCATGATCGACGGGTGTGAGCGGATTATCAACATCTCGTGTTTTGTCCTACACTAGTGATTATTTGGGACAATGGAAATCAATGTAGAATGATTCTACTATGCTATACCTATTTTTGGCATACACTTTTTCTGTGCTGGAAAGGTTAACCTTTTGCGTAATACTTAGTGATCCACAGTGAAATGATAACTTTGTTACTGAGCCCTCATTCGTACAGATAAAATTGGATCAGCAGCTGTTTTCGCCAAGATCTTCATCCACGCTAAAATTGTACTGTCGAACTTTAAGAGTGCTTGAAATTGAACTAATCATAGTTAATCAAGATTTGCAACATTATCTTCAATTTCGTAAAAATGTCAAAGTTTAATTTGTTAACAAACAGGTTAAGCCACTCAAAGGTGAAGATGGTCCGCTCACAATTAGGTCACATAAGTGGCGGTTGAAGTTATTGATGTGACCTTTGACCGCAGTAGTTGCACAGTTTGTAATACTTTCTTTCGACAACATAGAACCGGATTACGTAATCGAATAGCAATCGATTCCTGCCATTCGCTGTTTGCTCATCTTGGATTGGTTGAGTGGTATTTTGTAAACTGTGCAAAAAGCCTGCTTTGGGTCAACGCGACAGCCCGTAATGGCAAGATATGTAACTGCTGCGTTGTTAATGGTCTCGGTTAAGCAAGCCAGGCAGGATGATGTTCCTTGGTTCTTTTGAATAAACGGTTAGTCGTCTGACCTACATATTCCGGTGTACAGCAGCAGAGGAGAGAATACACAAGCATGGATTGGTCGACGACGGACAGTTTGTCATTCAGATTTAAAGTAATCAGCAGTGGTGTGGGGAACTAGCTCCGTAATGTTGCCGCTAAAAAGGTAAGTTTAAGGAACTGATACAGTCGACGGTCGAGTCTACATGTCACAATATCACACTCCAATGGTAAATGGATGAAAACGGCTTTCTTTTTCACCGTATTACATGGTTTAATAATGACCAAATTCCGCATTATGGAGCAGTCCAGGTAGCCAGTTTCCTTCTACATATTGGCGATTTTTTCTTCAATTCTTGTTTTAATGTCTTTGTAAAACATATTTTCCTGCCTCTGCTGGTGAGACATTGAACAAAGTTGCCCCTCTGTTTGAGCAACACAAGGCTGCTAAACTGTGTGTACTACCAAGATCATATTGCCTTAAGATGAATCGGGCATTTAAGAGTCCTATCAAATCCTCTTTTCAAAAAATGGAATATTTCATCTGATTCTGTTTCAAAAGTGAATGTGACAGAACGATTTAAAGTGAAAATACCAACCACTTATCGCTCGTTGGATCACGTGTTTTCAGTGGCATGGTTTAACTGTTGACTTTACAGCTTGCCCAGGAAAATATTTGTTAGTAGTCGGTCTAGTGGGGACCGCACTGCAACTCCGTCAATTTGACAATACAACTGGTCGCTACACTTGAATGGCATATTGAATGTTCAACGGAGTAGAAGTCTTAGACGCCGGAGTTAGCATGTTCAAGTGAATAGTTGACTACCAGGTGCATATTTAATAAAATGAAATCGACAGTCCATAGTAGATGGGCATTTATGAACAGTGAAAAACCTCAGGGGAACCTATACCCTTGAAGTCTAAGTGACACTTGATTTCGTCCCTAAGATCGAGAATGTTGATATCCATGATATTTACATAGGTCCTAATTAAATGGTTCAGACTGTTCAGCTAACCACTTTGCTGTCGTGGGATAAGATGAATTAAATATATCGAGGATAGGCCTCAGTGATTAGTTTGCATTGTGGAACTCTGGCAGATCATTTAATCAAGGGAATTTTGTACACTCATACACAACAATGGTTTTTTAATATTGATTCAATTTTGTCGACCATATATAACTGTACTGATCTGATGGATGATTATCGAAGGCGTATGACTGCCTTGGAATTTTCATGAAATTAATTTGTCTACATGTTATTCGAATACTTGTACGTCTTTCCAGCACATACTACAGTGGTCCACAGTAAGGAAACCTGGCATTACAGATTCTTCTCATCCAAAGTGATCTACTCCTAACTTTCGATACCCCATTTTATTTATCAGGCGTCTAACTCATTTGAAGACACATTTGCGTTTAAGTAGGCGTTTTATCCGCCGCCACATTCCTTGTCACTGGTGTTGTAAGGATCTCATTTCTTAACGGTCTTTCTGCTTAAGGTCTCATGTCTATACGTCAACCTTCTGTTTGCCTAGCTAAAATCAGCGACACCTCATTGATTCCCCCCAGTTTAATCCCAATCTTCTAATAGCTGTACAACTGATGAGATTTTCCGACAGACCAATTGGTGCGTAGATCCAACCACTTCAGGCTGTATTCAGTCAAGATGATTCTGTCTTACAGTGTCATCATTTGTTCAACCCATTTCCGGCATATAACACAGTCCGCTTTTGTCTAGCTGTCTCAGAGATGAAAGAACAACTGTGGCGATTTTTAGAACGTTCGGTTTCTTTTGCATTTTATTTGAACTTAGGATTTTCTTCACTAATCTTATGTATATGCAGTTTTCTACTACTCAATGAGTGAATTTATAGGTAGGTGATAAGTCACCCACTCAGTGTAGCGAATCTCTAATTGACGTGAATTGATCGGGTTTTGCGAAGTAATGGGCTTTGTTGAGTATTGAACAACTGAAATGATCGAATTCTCCATCTAGTAAGCCCGTTTTGAATGTTCGAAAGTGTGGCCACTAAGTTATTTTTCCGACAAGCTGCTTAGTGGATGTGCGGTTGTTCGGTGAGTCCGTGAAGTGCGTACAACGGCATCTGTGAAAAGTTAGGGCTTCGGTTGGATTCGAGCCAGCGACAGAAACAGCAGGCCACAACGCGACAAGAGCTTTACAAACCGAACTACGAAGCCGCACCAGGAGTCCGGAAATTCCACGTTGGAACTCTGTTATCCACCCGTCCCACTGTCTCATATGGAGTCCATCAAATGATCCATGGGATCGACTGCCCCGGCAGTAATTCTCAAGTAGTTCACGCTGGAATCCAACAACGCCACCGCTGAGCGGAAAGCACTTCACCTGCAGTTGTCCGAGGATAGGGTCACCAGTGTTGTTTTCGTCGAGCAACGGTTTCATGTGGTGCAGTGGCTGCGAGGAAGTGGAGTAGCATAGCTTACTGCCCGAAAGTAATTGTTGAAGCACAGTTCCGTCCGATGCCGCAGTATGCTTCAGTGAAGACGGTCTGAGGTCATCATATGAGAACTCAGTGAACACCGAATCGACGAAAACCAATTCCGAGGCAATATCCGTGCACAGTCACAAACGAAGACAGTGACCTGCAGCGTTATCTCACGGAAGTGGTCTGATTGAACCAAACACTGAAATTTTTATATCGGATACAAATAACCTTAGTTCACTAGCATTCTCAGAAAGTGGGAACAAGTTTCAACATGAGAAATCTCTGGAAATGAATGAGAGTTCTGAACGTGAAAGCGAGCGGAGCTATGTTTCTTATGTGTGTAATAAAAGGTGAACAAACCGCACGGTCGCCAATGAATGTGGTGGGCCTAAACGCTCGGTGCAGTTAGCTGCACAACTTCCGGATTCCTAATGAGCAGTTTGGCAGATTCGATGAATTACATGAGATCCAATTGTGAAACATCAAGGCTACGTCTGAATTCAAACCAATGGTAGAGAGAGCATACTCAAACGCGGCAAGCGCCCTACCAGCTGAACTAAGAAGCCACGCGTGGAGCTTGGAAATTTCATAGTTGGAATCTATTAACCACCACTCGAACTATATCCGGTGGAATCGGGGATCGACTGCCCTGTTGGGATTTAACGTTGTAATCCACCGATGACACTGATCAGCAATGAGATTGTGTTACTGACAGTTCGGCCGATTGGATGAGTTACATGAGACCCAACTTCAGAACTGATAGACATTGGTTCAGGACGGTGTATTGGTTTGGAGCTCAACCACACTGAATATGAATCTTCAAGGGTGGCGACGATCGCCGTGAATAACAATTCAGGTGGCACCTGGAATGGACAGCAGCTTCCGTTAGCGTTCAGTTTCCAAAAACTGATGGTCAGGCGTCTCGTGAGCACAGAACCTACGAGGTACTCATGAACGGAAAGAAAAAAGCCACCTCCTTGTTCACATATTCCACACTCCTCGCGAAAGAGAAATTGAAGAAAAGGAATAACAAAAGTTATGAAATGTAAGAGATGTACGAACTTCGCATTCTACCCGAAGATCATGCAAATACACTGGACCCGCCCGCATTAAATTTTCTCAATGACGAGGCCGGTGGCACACCAGTGATGTGTTCAATACACAACAGCCTTAGCACATAATGTGAGACTCTGCTGTTGACATTGATTTAACGGAATCTTCTCATGCATTTCCTTATAAATTAAAATCGTAGGTTTGATAACTGCCCTTTACACTGTTCTTTAACGGACGCTGAAGCTAGGCGTCGATCTCAGTTTGTAAGTACTTCTGGTTCCATTGCAAGCTGATCAAAATGTTCGTTGTCCCTTCTCTTGGACTATTCCGTGTCCATCCGCTTTCGTAAACAACCCGTAGCTGCATCTCTCGACTTATGAAGTCTGTTGAAAACTTACAATAGACTCAATAGCAATTACCTAACATCTAACACACATCCAGTCATAAATCAACCAGTCTAAACGGGGCACCACGCGGACAGTGAAAGTACAAATTGAAGTCACACGGAGCTCAGTCACCAGTCACCACTGGCGTATACTGCCACGGAGGGGGGCGACAACTTCTCTCTTGAAAGCTCAGACGCCTCCGTTTACCAGATTTCACATCATTCACCGATATATTCATGTGGTTGCCACGTCAGTTAAATTGGCATGACGGAACGGCAACTGAAGTTTCGGATCTCGGAAGATATCCCAACATGCGTGACGGACCATATGGCGCAGATGCAGGCTGACACCTATGTATGCACCCAGCAACCGTCGCACGGACCACTTGCATCAGCAGTCGCTCGTCATCTCCTCCAGAGCTGTCATCACGTAGGCATTCACGGCTGTTTCAGCAACCGGCAGGCCCCGGTTGTTACAACATGCTGAGGCAATTGTTCGGAGATTTTGGTTTCCACCTCTGTGCACAGAAAGACTTTTCTGTTAGTTTAACACTGTTGTGCTAACGATGCTATTGACTGATTAATGAATAGATCCGCCGTATCTTAACTTGTACGTTTGGTTTCACATTCGACCCGCTCTCCGAATTATGAGCTCCTGATGATATGCGGAGAAATTTGCCAGGCCGTAAATTGTGCGTGTTTACATGCTGGGCTGTTCTACTAAAATATCCACTTCTCAAAATACCTAACGTCCACGGGATCGCTTAACGTTCCGGCAGCAAATCATTCTAAAGATAACCTAAAGAACTGGGGACTGCCCTACAGAATTCTCACGGTTACTTCTCCTATTTATGTACCTAAGTTATTCTCAGTGAGATCTATTCGGACAAATCTCAGCCAACAGTATTCTAGTAACATTTTTCGTCTGTTGATTTGTTAACATGGCGGTTGTTCAATCTTGTCATTAGGCATATTATTTTCAAGTTGACCATCACTCACATTTGATCGCAG
>QNGE01005761.1:0-39216 GCA_008508345.1 Paragonimus westermani
GTATAACTTTGTGTCGTATTGTACCCATCAACTCTAACCTGAATCAATCATGAACCTGTTCATTTTCATGGTTGAAACCCCGGTGTAGTGACTATCACATACAATTCATAGATGGGTCTCCTCTACAGACATTCCATTCTATCTGCGCGATTGTGATCATTATCGCTGGGAACAATTCCCAACAGGAATTTATAAATAAAAAACCTCATACGAATGAATGGATGTAAGGAAGCTGATTAAACGTAGTGAGTCCGGTGAGTGTTTGAAAAATGCCTACAATTCCCCGCAAACATTGCGTTCACCTTTGTCTGAACGCAGGTTGAATAACTCTTTCACTGATATGTCGCGCAGAATTCAGCCATTAGAACACCATACTTCTGTTCAAAATGTCTTAATGGAAGCGTGTTTCGAAGGGCCTGATGGAACAACACTGGATATTAATCCGCAAGAATACACACCACATGTAGACCAATGTATACGTATGTTGCACCGACCTTTTACAGCTAACTGTCATAGAAGCGTAACCGAGTGAATAAATATTGAAACTAACCTACGAAAATCTTAGATTCCCCTGAACCGTGCTTTGAGGAAGTATTACGGCATTTTGATCACTGCAGTGGTGCAAGACTGTCCGAGACGTTGATGAAATTTACACGTAACCGTTGCCTAACACTTCCGTTCTAGCCTAGGTTGATCGACTGGCAGGCAAGATCAATTAAGACATGTGCGGATAAAGATACTCCCAGTGCAACCTGATTAATTATAACACCCTAAATGCTAAGTCAGTTAATGAGTCATAATGATACCACAGATCATTTGGTTTATAATCGTGAAAACGAAGCTGTTTTGACAGAGGTTACTAAGTGCACGTTGACCTTCTGGGCTGGTGCCTGTGCACACGCATGTGTGTGTTATGTCCATTCGGGTACAACTGGCTGCTCGCATCTCAGCATTTGTGCATGTGTATCGTTACCTACCTACGAATTATGTGACTGCTTAGCCAAGACGCCTGACGCCTATGTTGATTCGTGTTCTTGCTTCCCCTTGGCACTTACGGTCCCATTTGATTATTGCTCACTCTTAGTCTACTGGTTTAAAACACACGAGGTGTATGGTTAACTATCTTGTGGATTTACGGGGTACAATGAGAAAGATTCAAACGGTTGAGCATAGAATGTTCGCATCACGTGCGCAGGGATATGCCGGAAGAAAACAGTTCAGGTAAGACGTAGCAATGGACAGAAAGCAACGGCATTTGCCAGTTTACCGACATAAATATTAATCCATAACTAATCGGGCGTATATTTCACAACTGAGTTTTTCCTACCTGTTCGACCGATTGTAAGTACTGTTTTGATAACCAACAGGTTTTTACCAATAGTAAGGCTGGACACATGTGATGCGCAACACACGCATTGTACTTAGCTTGACTTTGATTGGTTCAATCCGTCTGACGCACACGCTCGATTAGGTGCATAATTGTGTGGATTTCTAGGGCCTTCCGATATGAGGGTGATTAACCAAAAGTTTACGTGGCTCGCGTGGATTAACTGAGAACTCAAACCCAACAGTTTCACAAAATTCCCGATGTGCAGTGTCGTTGGAGGGACATATCGCTACGACAATGAATCCGAGTTCACATGGAACACACAAGATTTGCGGATCCCATTCGCTATTTGACCAATGTAACAAATGCTCCAAAAAGGAACTAGTTCTTGTTGATGTTCCTTCTGCCCCAGCTTTGCACGACCAATACTTGATGGGAAAGTACTGTCGGGTAAATGTGAACCATTCATTCGTGGAGCACAACTGTGAAACTGAACCCAGATTATGTCCGAACTTTCAGAAAACGCACTGTCTTGGTCGTCAAAGCCACAAACATTTTTTCCGCACTCGCGATCACCCCTCTCCTGGAAGTATTCAATCACTGAGAATATTTTATGCTGTTACTAAGTATGTACAGCCGTTGTTTTCGAAATTTTCGCAGATTTTCGTCTCATTGCTTCTGCTGTTTGCAAACTGCATTGCTTGTGTACATAGTTTGCCAACATCTAGTCTCACTCGACAGCCCATTCAGAACGGTAGTACGGAACCTCGAACAAACGATCTGACACAGCAGCTGGTTGTTTGGAATGGTACTCTATTCGATCGTTCTGCGACCACGCCGAGCCCACTGACAACGACCAATCGTCGAAGCACATCTAATCATTTGTTAGACCAGCCGCTTGTCAAAGTTTACATGCGTTCAGAACGCACTCGACGAAGCTTGGAATATTTTATGTCCTCTCGGCACACTGACCCTTTCTTCCTAACATCCACAGAGTCCGGATCACATATGAACAAGTACCTGTCTGTCACTGATGACGGCAGAGTTATTTTGAAAACAGTGGCTAGTGAAGCAGGTAAGTTATCGTATTAGGTGCTACCTTTATCCCATGTACCCAGTGCAAGTTGACTTAGTATTTCACATTGCTGAAATTTGTCGTTTAGATGTTGCTCACCTAGTATTTTTTCTTGAAAGTTGTTCTGCTTCCCGATTTGAAATAGAAACTTATTAAGACAGTTGATTCAAAGTAAATGAGAATTGAAACCGACAGAATTGGTACACAGTTAAGTACATTCTACATTTATGTGTCACGCAGCACCATTAGTGCAGTCTTGTCGCAGTGGTTCTTACTGACAACTTAACTGCTTACAAATAGTGTAAAATGTAGCAGAAAGCTTGTTGATAGGTTTGTTATTCATTGTGTTATAATGTACGTGGCCATGTGAACTAACTCCATTAACAATTAATTGAAAGTTCCTACCTTTTCAGATTGGAGGCCACAAGTTCAGGCGATCATCAGTTTTGATTATTAAAATCTACAATTTACAAATTTGGTGAACAGTTACTCTAAGTCTCCGCGCTCGTTAGTACTAATGACAAGGTAGCTGTGGTTGACTGGGTTACTTACCTTCAGTATAAACATAGCACTAAGGGAAAGTAGTGGGAGTTACTGAGCGGATCCTGATGGTCAACTTTAAATCCTACACATCATTGTTCACTTCATATAAACAAGCTTGAAATCCAAGTGCAAATAAATGAAGTCAACAAGACTGTGTCCTGGTTATATTCACCACCTGCTCTCATTAACCGCTAATATTTCAACAACAAATCAATCAAGTTTGAAGAACTGGGTCACCGAAACCCAATGTATGTTGTCCTGGCTAACAAAGTTGTTCGGGTAGTGGAAGACTTATTTTAAGAGATGACCACGGCTTGCGGTGGCTAACCAAACTGCCAACCTGTTCAGTCTCTTTGGTCAAGTCTTTAGTAACCCAGCTCAATCTTTTCCACTCGAATGCGGGAAAGGTATCGGGAATTCGTCAAGGTGGATGACTCATCATCTATAGTACCAGTCCCGAAGATCTGTACGCATTCATTCCTGTTGCTTAGATAAATATCGGCAGTTAACTGTGGATAAACCACTTACGCTCAGTTAAGTTTGTGTTCATGTATATCGGCCTGAAGTGTTTTCCGGTTTGCGACGACTATAAAAATAATTAGAAATTTGTATTACATTTACAGGCTGTGTTAATTCAGTGATGATGTAAACTGATTTTATAGTACACATATAGTTAATATAGTTCAGAAAATGAAACTTCCCATATAAGTTCTGCCCAAATCTAGCGAACTGGCTTTGAGAACCCTACTTTACATGTTAGGGGGGAATATAAAAAACCACTTATTGAGCTGAGAAAAGACAGTTCACCTCTGAATAATCTCTAATACCTTCAAGCTGTATTATGGTTAGTTGGACCCAATGAGTTCAATAATCTCATTACAAACAGCAGTATGTATGAGGCTAAGGAAGTTGTAAGTATTTGGATGAATGGCACAATATTGCTGGCATTGTCTAACATAATTTGTATGACCTTATGATGTCACCGTGTGTTATTAACGATACTCAGTACACGTGATTTGTTGTGACATACCGCGGCTAGATAATGTTAGTTGAAAGGTCAAATGATCAAACTAGCAGATTAGGTTAGTGGAGATAACAGAAGTTGTACTGAAGAAGTTACGTTACAAGAGATTATGGGTGAGGAGCAGTTGATTTTTTCAACGCAAAGAAATGAAGACTATTGTGGACTTTTGTATGCAAAAATGTAAGGTGGTTTCCAAGATCTTCTTGATCTGCACAGATTTCAAGATGTCTTAAATGAAAAGCTGACCATGTTCATCCAGGAATACTCGTTTGAGATCTTCATCTAATTTTCTCCGAACAGCCGGTCTTCGATGCAACCGGACGCACTTTGCTAACAAGTAACTCACAAATTTCGGACATACGGGAGCTATTTTTTACCAGCTAAATTTACTCCATTTGAAATTAATCTTCTTTGCATGATATAGTGCACATCATAAACGCTCACAGTTATACAAGCAACATTAATACTAGATTCTCCTCACTCTACAGTAAAATTATTCGATGTAGTCTAGTATGAACATAAAAACCTACTGCAAAAGTGACAAAACTAGGGTTGGTATAACTAGTGCGTTTGTTTGCTTTTAGGGATTTGGTACTGTATCGTGCAAATTTTCCACATTCAAATGTGAGAACGGCATTCTCATAAGTATAAGGTTCACATTGAAACGCTTCTTTAAGATAATTCTACCCATGGGTTAGTGAGGTGTTTGTGAAATTCAGAATAAACTACTCATTATGAAAAATGAGGAGTTTTTTAATGTAGCGATGAGTTTGTTCAATGGATGGAGTTGTGGAGAAAATCCCGAAAGAAATACAATGCCCGACCTAATAAGTGTGAGCCATTTCACAGATCCCATTTCTACGCAAACCCTTTCTCCCTCGAAATTATTTGTTATTTACGTGAGTAGACCTGAATATCGGAAACCTACTCATGAGCTTTGCAATGGACTATACTGACCGTTTTAACGTTAACGATCACCATAGATCAATTCAGGATTTGGAAAACAGCATCGAGCTACATACTTGATTGCTGCCATAACAAGCGTCATTTTCTGTCTTGTTCTCCGAGATTACCTATCGGCTCAACCATTGGGCATCTGCTGATTCTATAATACAAAGCTCCTAAAAAGTAGTTTTCCGTAAACTCTGTAAAGAATACACACACCAACCTCCTTTAGATTCAAGAAACAACCCACCAAGTCGTCTCTTACACATGCATTAGTTTATAATCATTTCGATATAGAGATATTTACGATCTAAGCACAAAATCTTCGCGGTGACAACTTCGAAATGACACCACGTTACAGCAATCCGTTGAGGTGCGATCTTCTGTTGTCCCAGTTAGTCTACGCAAACACCTTATATCTTAGATGGCTTGATGATCTCGGTCACAAACACAAAATGCGTCTAACGTGCACTGATTCACACACACTCGATCAAATTGTATCCAGTTTTGGTGGAACATATCAAACTGGTGACCGAGCAGACAAAAACACCCTGGTTCATACCATGAATGATGCCGGTTTTACTTGTTCACCAATCTGTGATCTGTGTTTGGCGAGACCGCAAACATGAAACAAAGCCATTACGGAACGTTAGTGTGAAAACGAAGTGAGAGAATGATAAAGAAAGTGTGTCGAACTGTTGTGACGTTTGTTGATGTAAGATGGCGTCTGAGGTGTAACATATCCACCCAGATCAACGTGACAACTGACAAGGAAAAGTTACCATTTTGTAGTTTGAAATGCCAAAGTTAATTGTATTTTAATAAATCCCTTAAGACGCTCAATCCTCCGGCGTTAGTTCGGCGTTTTGAATTTCAATTCTTACCTACTAGATCGAAACTTATATTGCATTCAGTTCAAAGAAATTAAAGTCTACTATTCACTGGAATTCCCGATCTAGTGAAATTTCATTTCATCTCCGGGGACAGAAAATGGAAAATATGAGCTATCACTGGCAGTCAAATAAATAAAACTATTTAAAACACAATTGTGATCCTAACGTATCAACACCTACATCAGAACCGGCTCTGTTTCTTAGCTTATGACCTTCCAAGCTAAACTGCCGTAATCCTTAGACTGTTTGGATCATTCATTTCTCTGCCTTCAGATTTAGACACCCTTATTAACCACAGGTACCTCTGATATTTGTGTGCCTTGAAATGTTTCAGTTTGGTTGTGGTTGTTGAGAACTACCTGCTTTAGCACGTAACATAGCAATCTCATCTAGAATAATTCCACGAAAAGTACATAGATTTCCAATCATCTGTTTGCAATTCACACATGGTTGTTTTGAATATCCAAAGTTACCTCGAGTTGTCAACGTTTGTTTCCAACTAGGGGTATATGATTAATTCAGGTACGTAACGACAGAAGCAGATCGGAGAGAAGGCAGTGTATGAAATATAACAATGTTAGCAAAACTTACAACACTGACCTTAGGTAACAGGCGTTGTGAGTGGAAACCGGAAAAGCCCTAAACCTAGCTGTGATATTTTGTGACTTTCTCCCACAAACCAACGTTACATTGTGACATGCCACTTCCTTGTTTAGGCTACCAATCGGAAAACAACTGATTAGGATTAAAATATTTTTTGTCAGGACTTGATCTTGCTATATCGCTCTCTTTTTGATAGTGATTCTTTCTGTTCACTCCTTTGGATCAGCACTGCCACTCTGGAATACGTGTTGCTCCTTTCGGGACTGTTTCAACGTAGAACACCAGAGTCGCGATTTTGCAGAATGTTATCCTAAAATCCAGCCTCATTTTGTCATAATTAAATTTTTATGATGTCGGTTTGAAGTGTACGTGTTTCGGTGATCCGTTTCGTCAATGAGTATACAGAGTGAAACGGTGAATAGTCCAGTAGTTGGCAACAATTGACAATAATTCGAGTTAGGCGATTTATGTCATTAAGTAGTTTAGTTTAAATCGTTATACTCAAATGCATCAGGTCCAGTGCGAATAGTTCCTAGTGAATAATTGAAGTGTACACTTTATTATATGAACTGAGGATACTTTAATTCTGTTTGCGATCAAAATAATTGGTCATGGTCATCTTGAATGTCTGATTCTTGCAAAAAATGGCTAGTGCGATACACAGAACGTTTAAATGTGCTGATTTCGAGTTATGATAGCCGTTCATTAAGAGTTTTCTGGTGGTAGGCTGTGGGTTGGCGCTTCCCATGTAACCCATCGTGCACGTTCTCCTGGCTAGAAAATCTCGACAAGTATGGTGACGGTTTTGGACACCATGTTGACATGACACCGACATGTTGAACGCAAAAGAGGAGACAGACCTATAATGGTGGCAAATGATGAATATTTTACTAGAACAATTCAGTAACGTACCTGGCTATATGAACGAACTACTGTACAGCCTTTTCGATATAGCATGGTCTCATTGACAAGTCAAACTCACGACACACGTATAAATGTCAGAATTGTTGACCACAGCAGAGTGACAGTCTAAGTTCTCGCCATTAATCCACGTGGTTGCCCTTCTTGGAGTCATTGGAAGGTATATAAATTAACTTTCTTGGCTGGGAGTGATACTGACAAGGTGTCTTACGGCCGATGGGATGGACTGAAGCTTTCGGAAGTAAAATGAATATAGCTCAGTTGAAGACACGTATAGCAGGTTTTATTGTTATAAATTATTACAGATATGCTAGAATAAAGTTTGTTTTAGGCATTTACTTTGAGTGATCCAGCCAAAATATAACAAGAAAATTGTAAAAAGACCGACGCAAACAGAATATATCAAGGTACTTTGTTTACTCGAAGAATGTGTTGTACTTCGTGAAAGCAAGTTGGGCATGTAACGATCAACGTCTCAGTAGAAATGCAACATTCATATTAACCAAATTTCCTTACAGCCTGCCGTTAAGTAAAACAATGCTCGACAATCTTAATGATTTCTGTGGGTTCAATCCGAGCAGTGGTTCTAGTCGCAGACCTAGCGATTGCAGTGAAGAGAACAGTTACATCGTCTTCTCTCAGGGCAGTACCGCAGTCTGAACCTTACTCACAAGCAAATCAGGCTGGTCTTTGGCATAATTTAATTGGGTTATGCGTACCATGAGGTCGATGGCGTGTTGAATAATACGGTTTCCAGATGGGCATGTGAGGACTGCGATCAGTTGTGATTGATGTTTAAGTCATACCAGCCGAATATCCCAACTGCTTTTCAGATATCAAACAAGCGTTACCGTAGACATGGGATTAGTAAATGATGGAAACCTTCATACAAAAATGGACGGAGCGCGTGCTCAATCTGTGTTCAGATAGGTTGCACTCACCAGAGGAAGTATTCTCAGACATTTTGAACCAACCTCATCTTAGGTTTTATATTGTACATAATCTGCTTAGTTTATTTCTGTTTACACATGTAATAACAAAGTGTCCTGTTTGAAACAAGTTTTGTATGGTGTATGGTATGCTATGTGATATATATATATATATGATATTTCCAGCTCAATTTTGAACAGACTATCTATTTGTGTGATTAAATCTCATCGTTTAACTTAGGAAGTCATTTTCGTATAAAAATAACTAGCGCTTAATTGAAGTAACTGATGGCTGACATAAAGTAACCAGTACAACTTTCAACCGTAAGCAACTCATATATGTGTTTTATATCCTAAGGCAGACAAATTCTAACCACAGGTGTGAAGTCAAAATGCACTGTCTCTGAAGATCTCACTCTATGTCTCGCACCTGTACTTGAATGTGAAGATATCCTGAAGTGTCATCCTACAGTGTCCCTTTTTCTAGGTGAACAAACACAAGAAACAATTTAGTTATTCAAACAGTAGCTTACCGCGTACACAAAATGATATTTTTGTGGAGGTTTAGTAGGAGGGCAACCGTCAAAGTTTAGTTTTTACATTTTTTTGACTCCCTGAATATTGGACATAAATCATTATTTCCATCACTTTAAGGGGTTTGGGTAAACTTGTCAGAAACTCAGTGTTGTACCATCAAACATCAGCATCCTCTTAATTTGAGAACCAGGATTTCTGAGCACCTATGATTCTAAACCTATACATGAAAAATCCACATCTCCGTGCATTCCATTTCATAAGTTCAAATGCATAACTGGACGGTTGAAGTGAGCCTGCATATATAGACATGTTTATCTAACTTCGTTGTGGCAGACTGTGATTGAATCAGGAGCATTTGGGGGGACACTCCGTTGATGCAAGCTTTTACCGCAACACTCATTTGGTTGCTGAATACTCTCGCCGATCATGTGGACTTCACTTGCCTCTAGATCTGAGATATCACATCCTGTATATAATATCTGCCTCGTAACAGCAAGTGGTATAGAGAGGATAAATTTTGTAGTAGAATATGTATTTTCTTATTTAGTAGTGGTTATGTGGCCATTTTTGAACACCCAAATGAAGCTAATTCGTTAGCATACCTTTGCGAACCGAGTAGTTCTGCTCCAACCGCATCAGTTGTTTCAAAAGATTCGATTGGCAGTAAGAGCACACCTAAATTGATTATTTGTTTAAATTGATATAAAAAGATCACACATAGTGTGCAGGACAGGGACCATTCGAAAACAAGTCAATAAAAGACATCGCTGCATATATGTGAATAATACATTTTCTCCATACCCCTCTCAGAATTTATGTAGAACCGATTTAAACTTTGCACGTAATATATCAGTATCAGATCACAAAAAGTCCTTATTTGGTGCCCAAGTAACTGACATGAATCCCTGTAAGTCGCATAGAAACTGTTTTGGAAGCTACTTAGTGATTTAGGAGCTACCATAGTACATTGGAACTGGCTGCAACGTGGTTATAAAACCAACCGTTTAGTCAAACTAAGTTAACTCCAAAATATAACATACACGAAACGTGTCAGTTCAGTCTTAAAAAAATTTACAGTCCGCAATAGATGTCATCCGGAATTAGCTCGCACCGTCCTGTTGGTAGATGGGGTGAACGAGGGCGGAGTGGGCGATCGCAGTGATTTCCGGTTGAAATAACTAGTCAGATGAAGTTGTTTCTGGTTCCGCTATGGCAAGAAGTCAACTACTGAGTGCAGTTGAAAAAGGTCACATTTTGACAACTAGACAACAACAATCAAACATAATTTCGCAGTGAAACACTAAACCATGAAAGGGGTTCACACGTGCTTCCTACTCATATTCAATAGGTTGATGTCCATGGACAGATAACGGTTAAATGGGGCGGTTATTAATTATAGCTAAGACAGACAAGTACAGTTTATGCAAACAAACGCCTAATGCAATGAAATGTTTTGTCGTAAAATTGCAGGTTTGCATTGTGTGTTTTCACAAAATTCACGTAGACAGCTCTTGAACTTTGTAATTGGTATGATTATTGAAAGAACCACGTCATCTCTCTCCGCTACGAACAACCCCATGTGGTGCAAAACAGATGGCATATTCTATCTTGTAATAACATCGGTGAAAATGCCCGATATTAATTGGTGAGTTGGAGTTTAACCTCCAATGTTTTGTTGCATGAAGTTTGCCTTATCAAGATCTCCATAACGGTGGTCCACCAACACTGATCGTTTGGGAGAATATTTGTCTTTACGAACCCGGCAGAACTAGTTCTGCATGAAGAGCAGAATAACATCTATCAGCTTTCTATGCATTGTCAGTAAACACAAGATTCACTTCGCTACTTAGGTCCACAAACGTCATACTACAAATGGACAGTACGTAATTAACCTGTCTAACCTCGGGAAATGTTGCTTTTTGTGAGGACAGCCTGTGCAAGACTGACGTGCCTGTTTTGACGAGCTCATCCAATTTTCAAATCTCCGGGGCGTGCTACACTAGCTCGCATGCAAAGACAGCAGTAATTAAGTTGATAAATGTTGGAGAACAAGAATGGTGTATCGTGAAGAAAATGCGCCCGATTCCTCTTTAAAACAATTCAGTTACTACGTATCTTATGCAACAATATTAATCCATAATTGTATTGCATTGCATTATTAGTTGTAAGCATATTATACTTATAATGAAAAGAGGTTCCTGTGGACTGTGAAATTTGGAGTGGTTACTAATCTTGCAGCGCGTGCTACATTCGAATGTGGTAATTAGTAAAATGAGAGGGCTGTTATTAAAATGAACTTAATATTTCGGGAAAAGTGTTTCGCGTGTTTATTCCACAGCTTGCAACAACAGTAACTTTCCATCTAGGAATATACAAAAGATCGTGGCATATTCCGCTAAAATATTCGTAGGATTTACTGTCGTTTCGTTATCCGGTAGGCTCACTTGGTAGTACACTATCCAGTAGCATTGCATTCAATATACATCACTAGATAATGACTAGGTGTATAGTCTACTTTGCTTTGGTATCATAGGTTACGTTGATTCACAAGTCGACTAACACTATCAGTCAAGTCTTGTTATCATTTGTCGGCTGACCGACTAACTGATTGTTCACAAATTCTGAATTAGGCCAGGTTTTAATCGCTCACACAAGCTGTAAGGAAATATTTCAAAATCTTACCTGAAATCAAAGTTCACTTCAGATAAATTCATCATTTAACCATTAAGAATCTGGCAGACCTAATAATTTTCCAGGCTGTCTTCCACTCACTGTGATGCTGTCAGCTTTGGCCCAACTCGCTAGTCGTGTGTATATGGATTCCAGTTTTTGTACCGAAAGGGAGGAAACACAACTTGCTAGCATTTGCCAACGTTTCACTTCACACTGTTACGCGCACACTCATAAATGATATAAATTTGTTTTTTTTATGACGAGAAATGTGGAGCGTTTTTTTCAAATTGAACAAACTAAGTGCGCTTGGTTCTTGACGTATTCAATTATAGCACAAACTTATCCAGCCTCAAGCGCTTTGTTTCGTCTCCAGTTCGCCTCTCACCTGACCAAGCAACTGGTCAGTAGTCTAGTTCATCCCTTAACTGTTTACTCTGACTCTATTTGATATACATTGAAATGGACTCTTGCAGATAAAAAATAATGTTGGCATAAAACCTACGGTTTATGGAAACTGATGATGGATACTCAAGCAAAGCGAACGAAAAGAAACCGGAAAAGTGCAACGCCGGTAGGTACAAAGTGTATAATCGGATATATATATTCAAATCGCACGGCTGTCACAGGATTACATTATTGGATTCTCATGCCGCCATTCTGACTCAATCACTTAGTACACGCATTCGTTCGTCCCAGTAAACTCACGGGATATCCACATTGAAACCAAATCCTGTTTTCCTTTGATTTAACTGCCAATGGACAGCGCGACGGACAAACACCGATGAAAATCGTCCAGCGGTATGAGTAAAAGCCTTCCAAGACCTTTTTCAACATGTCTCGTTAGGATAAACCCGACTTAATGAGTTTGCTTAGGACAACTACTGCGCCACCAGCAGTACCTTCTAGCCAACAACTGTTTGAGAATGTAACCGTCGTATTGAATTTGACCAGTGACTTAGTGCTGGAAAGGTGGAAACAAAGAGATGAACAATACATTATTATTACACATAACCTACACGCAGTGATTGTAGCTTGCCTGTTCAGGTAACTCATGCATATAAAACCTTGAAAGTGTCAATAACGGAATAAAAACTCCCCGGTTGGAGGTAGGCTACATTTCGACTACACATAGGTGTTTATTGAAAATGAGTAGTTCGGCGTGGACGATCTTCCATGATACTTTATGCAAAGAAACTTCAATTAGCTGTTTCGGTTGAAATGAAAAGTACGCACATCACTGTTGAGGGTGTGTTATGTGAGCACCACAGGCCCTGATGGGTTTTTGGTGTGCAACATTCAGGTGTGTTTCTCGAAGGACGAAAATGGGCAAAGATGTATCCGTACAGTAACTGAAAAACGACTTTCATAGGTGACAAATTAAATGGGATGTATGAAGAGTCTTGATCACATTTAATGGGTCTTCATCAATTTGTCATGTCTGAAAAAGCAAGAGAAGTTTTAGTAAAGTACTGATTCAATAAAAACTTCGTCTGAAAGTCGCAAAACCATTCCGCTTACCGAAGTTACAAAACTTACAAATAACTTGGAGCTGTTATACTGAGGTCTTTACCTGCTTAAGACAAGTTATGGAGTTTCCGGTTGGGAAACGAAATATAAACCACACGAACATGTGTACCGGTAACAAGAATGTAGCCTAGTATCGGAAGAACCAGCAGGCTAACAAGCACATTTCCCTACCGTAGTGATAAACTGAGTCAAAGTTCTTAGTATTCTCGGAAGTAGCTCGGCAGGCCGTAGAGCCAGTGAATAGTTAAACGAGTCCCGAGCACATACCTGGTTCTCTTTTTTTCAAGTTATGTCAACATCACCGCCGTTTTTGTAAGCTACCCGCCAGTCTCATAATGACAGCCAATTGAAACAAAACTATGGAAAGTGGGAGGCATTTTACTGGCAAGCAAGTTTAAGGAAAGTAGCTATCTATGCAAACGTTCAACTAAACCCAAACGATCGCCAACTAATTGATCAGAAATTACAGCTAAATATCCCGGCAACAACTAATGATAGGACGTCCTGTTCCTGAGGCTTTCCTCCACTCTTTACTAAATGTCAATTCTTCATTGTCGATGTTCTTAATATACGGTGATTTCACTTGTCTGAACACCGATTGTCCGATGTCATTTTGATATGAATAATGGAGTCATTAGTTAAACAGATATACACAATTTACTGTGGTTTTCCTGACGAAAGCATTCAAAACTTCTGCACAATAAGTCAGAAATTAATAAAACATTTTGTCGTTTCTATCTGCAATATGAAAGGTTTGTTTTGGACGTCACGGCTGGTCAACTAACCTTTTTGGTAGAAGATTCAATTTCTAGTCAAGTTTCGAGAATTTTTACTCGAGAATTCACCAGTTGCTTGGCAAGAAATTTTAAAGAATCCTTTTCAACATCTGAATCTGCTTGGCAGATAACTTTTGGAAGCTCGACAATAAAAGCCAATTTAACAGCCGTGTTGCACGCTACTGATCAGTTAGATGGCTGGTCTGACATGATCCTCAAGTTGCACGAGGAAGTATATAATCAAAATGGCTAGAAATAGTTGTTAAATTAAGCAGAATTGTGGATGTATATATTAAACATTTTAAGGTTTTCCGCGATAGCAGCTACCGCCAGAGGTGAAGGAAATTTCAGAGACGGGTTCAATTGGAACCTTTCGAATCGTTCACTGACGGCGATCATACTGACTTGCTACAATTGAACTGAAAGCGAAACAGTTCCACTTTGCCAACTTTTAATCGAATGGAAAATACGCGGCCAACTTGAACTTCGTCAAATACTTCAGTAAATTTAGGTTGCACCATCCAACTTACAGAACTCACCAAATTTCTGTATGTCTTTTCATGCAAGGCAGTTACACAAAATGTTTACACTTAGCCGAATCAGATGAAAACGCTACCAGTTTTTCTAAATACAGAACAGAAACCTAAAAGTTTCGTATTTTCTCGAGACCCCTTCTGTTGGTTGGCTGTGGGAACAGTGAATTATCAACGACCGATTGTTCTGCTTTTCTTAAAATGCACAGGTGCAATCGATTATGTCCGATGTGGTCACGAACCCTCTTTTCTTCATCTTCTTCGAATAAAACACTGCCATTCAGTTGCCGGATTTGAAAAAGTATAAAAATTTATAGTGAAATTTATGAGGAACTCTTTTTCAGACAGCTTCTCGGCTGGTTGCAGATGTTTTCTCCAATAGTACATCCCTTTCAAATTCCTCTTCATTGGGCTCTGACTTATCCTTTATTTCTTCAAATATCTTCTAACGTTTGTTTTATTAACCATCTGTTTTCTGTGAGCTGCTAGACAATATACCTACCAGTGAATTTCAAACAAACAGTCTCATTAGAGAAAAATACCCTAACATGAGGTGTCTGAAGCATGATACTGGGATAACCTTGAAAATGAAACCAGGACACGAAGGAGCATCATAAGTATTAGTTTGCTGGCTAATGTCCCCCTAAAATAAAAATGTCGACTTGTCTCCACCTGCGATTGATCATTGCTAAGTAACTCGATAATGGTATGGGAAAATCTGTGGTTCAGTAATATACAGTTGACCCGAATTTTCCAAAGTTCACCGATTCAAGTCGCAACGTATAATACAGATAACTTGAAAATTGTTTGCGACGTGAATTTCTGTAACGTCCGTTCAGTGTTTTTGTGTAACTCTATGTGAGTAGACGATAGCACTTCAAGAATTACTATGAATTACTGTGCCACATGATTGACTGTTTATAATTCAGTGAACTGATTGGAATATTTTGATGTAAAATAATTCACCTTAAAACGAAAACTATAACTACTTTGTGATTATCGCTCAGGCTGATTAGAACTGTATGTGACACACAGTTGAACAGTTCAAGTGATGCACAGTCTTTGTAATGAATAAATTCGTAGCTATTATGCCAACCTTTATGAGCTAAACCAAATGAATAATGACCTCACCAACATCAAACTTTGTTTTGAATAATTCTTAATTAGTGTCGATATGAAGGTTATATCCATCTCATTTGAGAGTCAATGAAATTCCGACCATTTTTGTGAAAAATCTACTTCTGGTGGACTTTCAATGTCACTCCTATTGGCAGCCTCATAAACACGTGCACACGCATGAACACATGACAGCGCATGGACTCGATGATTAGCTGATAAATAATCAGTCACAGTCACATATTGATTTATTTTCTTACTACTTCTGCAACAGTTAGGTTGAAAAGGCTCCTTAACAAAGGTTACTCGTGGTAACTAAAATTTCGGTTGGGGAAAGGTATCGTTTTTACCGAAACTAGGATCGAAAATTACTGAGTACTGGTCTTGGAAATGTCGATTTTCCAAGAGACAAACATGCTTCTTCATCTATTCAAGAAAACGCAGATGTAAACGGATACAAAAGATTGTGAATACAATAGAAAAGTGTCAGGCACGCTGTAATATATTATATGTGAAAAATGAAATGTGTCATTGTTTCCATTTCGGGACGAAGGAAACATCGGTTTAGAATAGCTCAGAAATTTCGGGTTACATAGTCTGAAATTACATGTGTAAGTTTTCCCTAGAAGCCCATTCACAGCTATGCATTTCAGAGGGAACATTTGCTGTAAATTGAAATCCTTCATAGAATGCTGTAACATTTTTATGGCTGCACTGTATGGAGATCATGATCAAGCCAGTTATCATTAATGAACGTTTACAGCAAACCGAAGCAGCCAGTGTGGATGATTTCAACGTACAACGGTATAGGAGAAGAATAAAATTCTGATTCACATATGAATTACTTGTTGACCAAATGTCTATCTGGTTACTACGTAAGTTACACAGATAACAAAGTATTTGATGAGTGGACCCTCACTCGAAAAGTAAAATTTCTTGAACAAGAACAAATTAATTATGCGACTACTAAATGAAACCATTTCATAGAGCACCTCACTCTGTCCGAATGCAGTGGCACAGGAAACTATCGAGTAAATATCTTGCGTCAATGCTATCTGACAGTGTTCTGTGCATTACATTCTATGTTTGGTTCTAACAGGGAAGCATTTGAATCGAGTTCAAGCCTGACGTTTCTCCCTATGTTTTATGTGGACCTTTAGCAAGTGGTATCGCTTGAATCAGTAGAACAAGAAGTTACACGTTTCTCTGGATCATCACCACAGTTTCATGTCACAGAGATGTGTACAAGAAACAAGACGCACTTATTAGCGTAGGACGTAGCAACTAAAAATTACACCTCATTCACGAGACCCAATAAGAATGAACATATCAGTATGTCGCACAAAATGCTCCATAAAACATACTATTTTTTACTAGCATTTCGCTGAAACCCACAAACAAATGTTCATAGTTCAAATGAATTTAGTAGTACAGCTAGTATACATAGTGTTGTGATGGGTTATGTTGATATTACAGTTAAGTCGATAAAAGAAAAGCGAATTAGTTCGACTAATCTGAAGACAAGCACCTATTTGTCCCCTTACGTTGTAACTTTGGGTGTAAGTGTGTTTACATTTGACAGTTGGTAGGTGTGGGTTGTGAAATAAAATAGTGCCCAGAAAAATTCTCATCAGTCTTCGCACTGAAAGTTTGGTTTGACTTTTGACAATAAAATGATATAAATTCGCACATTTGAATAAAATGTGTAACCATGCAAACATTTGGGAACAAAAATGGCCCAAGTAAGACCAATTAACGCCAATCTTCCTATGGAAGTTTCCCTTTGAAAGAAAACAAACTTTCGGTTTGTCCGGAGTCACTTATTTAGTGGGGTGGTTATATAGGTTACAGTTGTAGAAGGATAAACCTTTGGAACTGCCTCTCGCAAACTTATCTCCTTGTCAAGTTTTAACCAAATACAGCTCAAGCCACTTAGATTCAATATGAAGACACTTGCGTAAATGTCCGCACACTGATCAAGGCTATCATATTGCGAATCTTCCTAGTGCGATACTTATATTTTTGAAGTGTAATCATAGTTGAAATCGACCGTAGAACATAAAATTCTGGCATTTGTAAGAGATCGGTTAGGATGGTAAATCGTTCCAAAATGAAAATTCTTATAAAGTGATGCACACATTTAATGTATGCAGAATTAGCCAGAACAAATTGAAGTCACTTCTCAACGTTTTCCCGAAATCCTAATTGTTAGAAAAATTGTAGGGTATACAGTTACTTGCAATTACTTGCTAATCACCAATTAAAGCCACCTGTGTGCAAACAGCTTCCAGATGCAATTATGAAGATTGTCAAGAACGTTGCTTGTTAATTGTTGTTTATTTATGGGAATAACAGTTGATTTTTGCCACCTGTCGCAATCAGCCTTTGATTGAGTGAGGCGGTGTGATAAAAGAAATATGAATGAAACCCATTCGACTCACTGAAGGTTGAAGATTATCCTGCGCATACACGAGCCCTCAGTAGTTTGAAAGCGTTCCTTTGCCTCGAGGAAAATTTAGATAGTTAATAGCTGATGCTCAATTTGTGAGTGAGGAAAAAAACGGGTAACCATATTGAAGACAACACAAATTGTCAGCAGTACACAAATGTATGAGTGGTGCAAAAATGGAGGGTGAGGACAAAAGAAAAGGAACGGTAGAAAGAAGAAAAGGGGGGACGTGTAGAGAGAGGTGACTGTATAAGGCGGAAGCTGTTCAGCGTGTTAAACTAGCGAGCTCAGTAAAAAAGCTCGAACCTGTGGAGGTAGCAGGAGAGAAGTGGAGCTCATTAAAGCATAGCCCGCAAAAAAGTTGACAAATATTAATGTTTGTGGATGGGAAATCAATGCTTCAAAGGTTCAGCCATCCTTTGCACAGTCGATTAGAAATATTCGGGTGGAAATAAGGAAACAGACGCTTGACGTTTTCGGAAACACGAGCTTGTATAAATACTAGGCAGACCGATTTTGAAAGACCAACTATTTTGAAAAAGCAAGAACTAAACCAACAAGCATCCGTACTCGTTTACGTTAAACACACGCCATATCCCATATACTATCTGTCCATAACACATTCAACCCTACTGCGATAAACAAATTGTCCATTCTACTTGATTACAAGTGAATAGACATGTGGAACTGAGTCTCCGAAATTCCATTTATCGGTGTGAATTGGTGATATTCCTCAGTTTTTGAAAAGTATACTTTATCCCAGTGTACCTCCTGCTTTTTCATATACAATCTGTATGTCTATTCACCAGAGCCACCAATAACGATGCCTCGATAAATCAATATCTACTGTCAGTAATTTGAAGAGTAATTAGTAACTTTGAATTTCGCAGCATACACTTGACAGGATGCAATAGAACACAGTTTAAACAAATTTCACACGGTCAATTGCTTTGTTTTTTTCTCAAATTCGTTTACGGAAGCAGTTTTTTTGTAGTAGTATGCGTTTGCGGACGAGAGTCAAATTTGGAAACAAGTGTTTTAAATCATGAGATGAAAAGCGGAACTGATAAGTCTGTCTTGACTGCTGCAGCATAGGACTGAATGTATCACATAGTTATGTTGTTCCGTCAGCGTTTGAAGAATCCCATACTGGAGAGAAAAAGAGTTAACTTTGGTTGACCGTTTGATGCCCAGTGAAGTGATAGCCAGCATTTAGACCGTAAATAGTTTCCTGGTTGCGAATGCACGCCTATGGCGCCTTCATTCTGTTAACAAGATATTCTCGAGTACGCAGTGGCGGGAATTTAATTGGATTGCACTAACCTTCAAGGTTGCCATCATATCATCTTCACACTGCATCAAATTTAGCCCACAAGATCACCAGCTTGGTTGAATGAGTCAATCATGTTGACCGTTTTATTTTATTCAACGAAGTACAAAGCGTTAGAGGATAAACAAATCTTCATAGATTTTTATATACTCCTCATCGATCAATAATTAGGAGTGAGTTTCCTTAGTCACTTTGGGTGGTGATATCACAAGAACAGACAACAGTGTGTGCATTTTGAAAGGCAGCATAAACAGATGATGCATCTTCCAGTTCGCAACAAATCTGGCGTGAAGGCAAATTAATAAGCGAAACTGGCTGCAGTAGTTGATATGCTGGGATTTCTTGCTCATTTTGTCACAGGAAACGTTTCTTTCGAGACAGAAAGGAATGTGGACTGATTTGTGTTCATCTTTTGCATTTGAATTACCTAATGTTTTCTGCCGTAGTTTTGAGAACAGACTGTTCTGGTTCAGCACTTTTAAAGAGTATATTAAATGAAACTTGTGTTGTGTTTGCGTAGTGTTGTTAGAACATTATTTTTGGCATCACACATCGAATTAGGTTCTTAATTATACACATATATTCACACTCATATGTTAATATTTCCAAACTGACTTTCGATCAGTTTTTCGCTGTGTCTTCCCTCGCTGCCAATCTGACATGCACCCTTCCATAAACACAAACATGGATGTTGGCACACGCTCCTAGTTAAAGTGGATGTTATCATTGACAAGGCTGAATTACACCATTAGTTAACTGAAACTCTCCGTTCCACATATCACAGAGCTAGCAGCGTCTACAGAATATTCAATGAAAATGCTTCATTTCATCAGATATTCACATTTTACGTGAAGCCTAAATTCAGTTACAGGACTAGATCAGCTTTCATACGGTAGGGCTAGGCACTTTCTTTTGAAGAATTAAATTAGCTGGGTCTGTACACATGGACAACGCACAAATTTTGCATGTGACTTACGCTTGTCAGCATTTACTATTTCAGGTTAGCCCATACTTCAGATGTGTGCGTGATTAGTAACCTGCACAGGTAAATAAATCTAAGTGAATTTTCATACACAGAGAAACAAATTACAAAATGTCGTGGCAACAGCCTTCATTACTCTGACCTCTGTCTCTACTGTTGCTGTTATCGATTGCCATTAGATCGAATTGGCACAACTTGTCACTGACTTCCGTGTCTGATTATGACATTGTGATCCGCCGATGGTTTCCAGTTGATCGTAGATTGCACACGTGATCAATTCGAAGATGCACATGTAGGTCATCATCTGGCTTGATCATGTGGTTATTGTGTTGTTTATTGGATAATGTCCGGCGCATCGGAAATAATGATTGAAAAACTGGCCATTTTTGCAAATGTAGTTAACTGGAGTCCTTTAAATGAAGAACTGCACAGGAAGGTCATAGAAACGAGGTTTGCCATCTTGTCGGAACATTATTCATCTGTTATGCACGCGACCAATGCTAAATTTCGTCTTTTTAAATGCCACCTATTATAGTTCGGCCTTCGTCTGAAGCTGGCAATAGAGCTGTTTTCACTCAGGTACCTGATAAATCTCAGCCGCAAGTATATAGACTACAGCAGTTTAAATTTAAAAGTAATCGCTCTACAATCTTATAAAACTCGATAGGAAATTGGGAGAAGCTGACGCTCTGCAAATTTTCATCTGGGAATTTCGGCACCAGCAATCACTTGCAGATCCCAGTGGATCTGAGATGAACAGAACTGAGTAGTTAATAACAATTTCTGGCATCTACCGTCGATTTGGCAGGATATATCCCTACGTCTCATCGCGTACTTCTATCTGATAAACAGGGTGGGAGCTACAGAACTCGCCTCGTGAACTGGACACCTATTAACCTCAAAGCCTATTGTAATTATGCTGCTTTATTACTTAGGATTGCGCTACCTCACAAAGGTGCTGTTGTTCTACATGACAAAAACTTGAATTATGTCACACTGTAACCGAATGATCAAACATAAATTCAAACATACAGATATGCCCACTTGCCTACCAAACAAGCGGAGGTGTGCTTTCAGGTGTTTATCATTCGGGTGCGCTCTGTATTGGAGCTCTTTTAACTGAGCTGTCAGAAAAAAACTGACTTTTTCTCCCAAAACATATACTCCAGACGTAATGTCGATTTTAAAAACCATTAAGAGACCGTAAGGAACAGGCAAACCAAGGTTCGCTACTGTATTCCGGAGTGTTAGTTGACTGTTCATCGCTACATAATTGCTAACACTATGCGACCACTTCCTAAACATATTTTGAAAATGTTCTTATACTCTGCAAAAATAGAGGATTAGTGAATTCCACTGCTAGTGTATTAATGCACTCAATTAGCCTGTCAGTATTACAACTAAACTTGAGAGTAGTTTTACATTCAGGTAAACTCTTAAGTTGGTGCGCTTCAAACGAAAGCGGGTTTTCCGAATGTTTTATCCACATGAGTTCATCAAGAAGAAGCTGTCTTATTGCCACCTCAAACTAAATTAAAGCCCCACTTGCAGGAATTCAGAAGTCAGGTCCCCTTTCACTCCTTTCTGTGGCTTTTCGTCTAAAATACAATATTCTCATGAAACCGTATGGAAGTTATGCAACGATGTAATTCGATGACTTAAAGTTGGCGAGGTTGGCCCCACCAAGGCAAGGTTTTCTGGACCTGCGGCTGGTGAAACTGTGGCGGAGTTTAGTGATCTGCACTTTTTTCATGCAGGTAATGGACCTCGAAGTAAACCTATTGCTAGCCCAGATTTTAGCACTTAAAAATTTCTGGTAATCCTGCAGTAAACAGTAAAGTTGAAACAATCACCAACTTCGTCATTTTCCTCCTGTAACGTTGATAATTTAATTATCTATGCACATCCACGTAAGCTAAACAGTTTCGTAGTGGTATTTTGTGAGTGGACTTATCTTAATCGACAAAACCGTGTGGTTCTTGACATTTGTCAAATCATGTGGGTCCACTGTGACCGCGTGCATTCAGGCTAAACAAAGTCAGCGCGAACTTGGTCATTTCGAGTAACTTCCCCAGTTGCTGAGTTGATATTGTGTTCTGCTTATATAATGTTCGTCACAACAGCCGATTTTAAGATCTTATGGACGTGGAAGAGGTTATCCGTAGATCTGGTGCACTCGGAGGGCAATCTGCGGGAAATTTGGAGTATTTCAAGTGATACGGCAATTTCTACCAAATTTTTTCCACAGTTGTCATTCAGTTTTTATTCTTTATTGTCCTGTCGCAACTTCAAATTATCTAACGGTACTGACGACCATTTAATGCCGCAATGATTTTTTGAAGCCAAACCATTTCCTCTTTTCTGTTCAGTTTTATTATTAAAATACTCTGGTTAGTACGCGAGAACCTGTGTTGTGTTCCGAATCCAGTAGACTGCAGCTCAGTCATTTGCTATACATGTGATCTTACTGTACGTTCACAAGAACAAAGGCAGCCCTCAGCCCACCTCATGGTGTTGAAACCAGTCCATTTACATAACGGTACACGCTTCTGAATCTAGCTTCAGTGTATAGTTTGTTGCACTTGACTTTCAGACAGCAACATTTTCACCTCATTGTCAATGCTCCCAGCACCATTGGACCTAACGCTACGGAGGAAAAAATACGTTTCTATGCTCTAGATGCCCAATCAACACTTTTTGGTCTCGGTTGAATGTAAAGTGAGCACAATTTTCCGGATACTACAGTTACAACTCTGCGATTCAACCAAGCCTGGAAAAAGTTAAAACAGGCTGATCTGATTCGAACAGTCAGGATGTAACCAAAACATGCCACGTAACCTTACAGGACGGCGTATCAAAAGTTTTCTGAAGATGACAGGCTAGTTCGTGAATAATATTCCAGGAAATAGACTGTAGGACAGGCCGTGTACTGTAAACTCAGTACTAGTAAAACCCAAGTGATATATTTGCAGAGATCGCCCTTAAATGAGTGATAATGTAACTTTCATTCAACTTACTGGTTTTAACCTTGAATTGCACAAGGGGCAAAAATGTTCATCTGAATAACATTGCAACACTGACTCGATGCGCATCTTAAAGACACAATAGACGGTAAAGCTGCACAATTATCTCATAACAGTAAACAAGAACCAAATGGGAGTTCATTTCTCAATTTTGTCATCTTCAGATATACCATCGATGTCCACACATGGCAGTCAACAACAAACGCTCCTTTGATCCACTACAGGTTTTCGAGGTTTTAAGTTTGAGTACTACCTTATGGTTTCCACTGGTAATCGGTCGCTCTCTATAGTCGGTGGGTGATTACTGATAAGCCAACTATATACCCTTCTTAATGGCGATTGATTTGCGATGTGCCATCTGCGAACTAGTCCACTGTGTGAGTCCGTGTTTTGCACAGAGGTGCCTGCCTGTTGTGACCATCAGCGAGATTAGTCTACATACAGATCGCAGTTTGTGTGCTATCGGAATGGCGCTTGTGGCAAGACGACGCTAAGAGAGAGATGGATTCACTTCAGAGGGTTGGGTGGAAAGATTCTAATTGACTCTTATCAGTAGTGTTCTCCCATAGTGGGGGTAATCCGGAAGCTATATTCCACCGCTTGGCGCACAGTCCTCATACTAAAACGATTCTGCACCACTAATTTATTTTGCTCCAACCACACAGTTTGCTATGTTAAGATTGTGTCTATGAACGCTGTTCATCTACCTCGCCGGCCCCATCACTACTGAATAAAGCCTTGCTGCAAACTTGTCTATGACTCCCGTTGAAGAAGTCTGTTGAAGCTTAGCTGCTTAGTGTGAAGAACTAAACTGTTTATATGTTCCGCGGGAGTGGATAGTTATACGGAATGCTGTGTATTACTCAAGTTGATCGTTAAAATAACATTCAAACGAAGCTTGCTACTTGCGTGATTTAAACAAAACTACTCTCCAATCTAATTTGTGGCTTTCACACTCAAAAGAGATTTCGATGACACTTTCTGCACTGATGTTACAGTGACCCTGATTGTGTTAGTACACCTGAATTTCCAGATTCAATCACTTATGAGTCATACTGAAGCTGCGCTACAGAACCCTGTCTGTTCTGTTGGCTTCCGTCAACACTTTGATGATCTTCGTATTTCTGTACGAAATGCCAAGGTTTCTTTTAATTTCATAATTTCAATCCCAGTAAAATTTTTCAACAAACGACCATATTCGGCCGATCGTAGCCACATTCCTTTTGGGATTGATCACGGACACCATTTGCACCATACATAAGATAGCCAATAAGTCCTATGTATAGATGTCGTATTGGGGTTGGCGTTGTGCTGGCCCAACCAATTTAATGAAGGATAACACTTCGACGAATTGAACATTGCCCAGTATAACATAAAAAGTTTCACTTCAACTATATAAACTTTGAAAAAAACACTCTTGTTGGTTATTTGTTAATATTTTGAAGGTTGAGGCCACAAGGCAGTAGATCAAAAACAGAAGTAACGGTATTTGTGGGACATTCTTAATCATACGTGTGCGTGCTTCATTTGTTCGTTGTTTGTGGAAAATTGTACCATAAAATGAACTTCACTTCAAGCTGGTGAAAAATTCACATTTACCTGAGTGTGTCAACCGACCACCACGAACGAGTAAATGATTTCGAAACTCATTCTTCTCCGAGGTAATCAAGAGAAAATATTCCTCCCACTACGAAGAATCAAAATGGAATCAAATTTTTCATGGAACAATCACACGGCCAACAGTACAAATAATCTTATGAGTAACACTGCTGAATTTGCACATGTAAAACCTTACCGATAGCGGTTTAGGAATGATTATCCAATTGTCCAACACTCACAACGTCACAGTTCTGGTACATTCAGCTGACCGCCTTTCCATTTGTTCCTGGAGTAAAAAAGCATCGCTGATAAATTTGACAGGAACAGAGACCGTTTTTATTGTTTTTAAAACCTTTTGTTTGAATCCCTGTGCTCCGACTGAAAGTAATCTGCGTCAATCGATATTCCAGAATATCTATCAGAACACACCCAATGGTCTGTAAACGGGTGGTACCAGTTAGAAATAGTCCAGGAAGATGGTGGCTAGTTTGCAGGCTACACACAAGTCGTTGATCAACTTCAGTCAGTGGAAGTGTAATAGTTAAAGGAAGGAAGACATTATACGTAGGTTTATAGTAGCTATAAGGTTTTCAAACCAAGTCGTCGAAACAGTTAAGGCGTCCACAAGATCAAGTACGTTCTCCCGACACAATTTTTCTATCATGCTCAGGCAGTGCTGGTAGTTCTTTTGTACGACCTCAAGTGAACGTGATTCGGATTCTCTTCAACTTTCATATAAGTATTTATTTTTGCTGGCCGATTAGTGACCTCTCACTTTAAGACAATTTAGGAAACATCACTGTATAACCTCCACTTTAGTAGGTTTTAAACTGGATGTGTTTCTAAACTAACCCAACCCAGAATATCGTAGTCTTTGTATTGCTTCCTACAACATCTTATCAGTTACGTTTTTTGTATGACTTGTTCAACGTAAACACTCGGCCTTCAGATGTGGCGCTCAAAAACTGTTCACAAACGTAGCACTTGAGTAGGAAAATTTGTTTTCAAACATTTGAGCTCAGTTTTCTAGAACCTGTAACACTAGACATTCTACCAATCCGTTTTCAGCAACAAAGTGAAATAGAACCAATGTCTGAACAGGTTACATCACTTTCCTTCTGTGTGATAAAAGAAGAACAGAATCAAATGCAGCTCGTTTGATTCCAAAAAAATAGTACAGGTTATTTGTTCAAAATGAATTTTTTCGAAAATTGCTCCTACATCACGTACAAACTCCGGGATTTTACCCGGTCAAGTATACGCCACAACAATTAAAAGGACACAAGTCCTTAGATCTTGATGTTCATGATAAATGTTTTTTATTAGTTGTACGTGATGTTGTATTACAGAAAACTGCCTTCCCCAAGTAGACGTACGGTTTCAGCCCCACGTTTAAACGTGCTTGATCCACCATTGTGCAGCTAGTCGAAAGTGCACAATTACCAACTGTCCTTGGCATGACAACAGTATAAGTGCGTGAATTGTATTAGCAGATCATTTGACGGAACATGGGAAGGCCAAAGTAGATAGCGACCGGTCGCTGGTTGTGTTCAGTCAGCCTAGTAACAACAGTTAGTCCTGTTAATCACAACAACTGTGTTATTGTTGGTGGTAGTTGCCGTAGTAGTAACAGAATGGGTTTTGAGACACATTGTATGTCGGTTCAGGATTAAATGCTTTTTTTTGTCAACCGAAGTATTGTGCTACAATTCTGACAGTTGCAAAACGACAAGCACAGTGTTGACTTTTTCCCATCCCTACTCGATGTGTATGAAACAAATTGCAAACATGATTGTGTGTATTGGACTAGGACAAGGGCGCTTACAACTTTCCGTTACAAATTAAGCCGGAAACTTTTTCAGTGGGCCACACTTACATGAGTTTGCAATCAGGACACACTTACACAACAGAACTTTTGCACATTTTGATCTCAGTAGTTCTGATCATCGACAGCATTGTTATCACCCAGATGTAACTTGACACAGACGAGGGAAGAAAACTTACTTATATGAACCATGTTCCCAATCGATTCTGACCTGTTTCATGCAGGATGGAGTGACACTGTGAACGTTAAACATAACATAACTTTTAAACACTAGTTGTTACATTGGTGTCACAAACTGACTATGCTACTTCAATGCACCGAGTAGCCTCAAGTTGCTTACTGCGGGAAATTAAAAGCGAACGTTCCCTTTCAAAAATAATTGGATAGAGAGAGTTAGTGCCACAAGTGAATGAACCCCAAGTATGGCACTAACTGAAAGCTAAACAACCGTTAGATAATATTCTGTCATTTACACCTCTGTAGTATCTTCTGTACATGTTCAACTACTGTAGTTGTTTCTTGAACGAAAAAGTGTGTTGGTTCCTGCGTTTTGGTAGTCGATTTTATGAGCACGCTGATATTCGTGCACAATTTTCAAGACTTCTAATAAATCGTCTACCATATCTGTTACCGAGGGGTGTATTCTGCTTTGAAACTACCAAAAAGCCATAACTCTCTTCGACTACCAGCTGGCTTGAAAAACCTAACATAAACAACATCGAGCAAATTGAATAACTAGATGCAGGTTCCATGTTTTGAAAGCATTTTGCTTTGAATACCTAACAGACGATATTCACACCTGAAAGTCTGGAGAATAAGACCGAAAGACGTCATTCGGATCAATGAACGTTTGCGTATAAGCAACACAGAGTAATGTATAGATGATTGAATGTTTCACTGTTCATTGGGATCGTTCATGTATATTTGGACCCGGACAAAGACACCTAGATTCACAGGTGCCATATCCAGGTTGCCTTGGATAAAGCTGAGCGCTCAATAAAGATTTCTGCTAGCGTTCTACGTACTACAGGTATTTGCGATCACCACATTGCTCACCCATACTCTGCTCAAGAGGCAACCATCAATTTGTGATATTGAGTAGAATTTTTTTATTTTATTTGATCTCGAGTTTTGGACGATACTTACTACCAGAGGTAGATACTGTTACATTCAACTTCTCTACATACTAAGTACCATAATAACTAGTTGGGTATCAGAAGTGGTCCACATTATTATGCTACAAAAAGGAAGAGAAATGTCTATGATATGCCGTGAAAAACAAAACCTTAAATATATATGGAACATGGAAAGAAAATTTTCGAATAGACTGACGGGTAAAAATGACTTACACGTTGTCACTGCATTTCGAGAGAAAGATGGTGAGCCATAGCGGTTATCCAGTAAGGTTAGAAGTCCACGGTTATAGAGAATAGCACACCGATCAAACCGTGAAGATTTTTTCACATTACACTAATGGCTTTTGTGGAGCCTAGATATCTAATTTGACCTTGCAATGTGGATAACCAATTCCGTTATGATTTACGAAATACATAACACATACCTTAGCATGTTTGTACTCGTGCGGAAACTAATTGATTTAGAGCTCGTGAATGGTGATAAATATAGTGAACGCTGTGCTTTAAACATACGATTTCACGTCTGACTGACATGTAAGTTCTGTGGTAAATGGCCATATTCTGTGTGCAGCCAGTATAGTCGGAATTGATCTGGGAGTGTTCGTAGAAGCACTGGTTAGGTTCACTTAGTCTCGAATCGAATTTCGATAAATTAAAATCTAACGATACGTTGTGAGTCAGCCTATTCATTTGTTATTCAGCAAGGTATGGTATAGTAGAACGGAAATTACATTCAGAAGTGAATAGCCCTGGAAATGATAAAAGATTTTCGTCAAAACTGTATGAATCGTTTTGAAGAAATTTCTGTAATAGTCAGCCGATATCTGCAATCTCAAGGTTACCTCTTACTTGTAATCAGCACTGGTTTGAGTTAGCTTGTAAGTGGTCAGTTAATCCGTTATCAACTACAAATTAAGAATTGCTGGCTAGGTAACAACTGAAAAACTGATCTCTGAAGGTCTTTGTTTGAATATACAAACTGATGATCAAGGTACCCACATTTGCAGACGATGTGTTGCCTTCTTCTGTCGGAGCTATTATATGACAAGAAGGTTCTTATTTTTGTCACGACTAGTATTACATTTTTTGGGTTAAACCAGAGGGTGCATTGGACAATAAATTAAAGTGATAATCGTTAAAATGGCAATTTGAGTGCCAGAAAATAGACTTTCACTGAACTTTAGGCATCATCTGGGAGAACAGCAACATCCAACTGGCGTGCTTGGTCGAAGTTAGTAGTATGGAAGACCAACCGACGGATTATCTGAAAATAAGTGCCTTTCTGTTAACGCTAATTAACGAAGATCTATGCTGAAGCATTCAGATAAGCAAAGTTTGGCGCTCGAAATATAGAACACACTCAAGATCATGGTCTGATATAAGCAAGCGGTATATCGGGCTTTATAAACGAGCCATACAACATATAGTCAGCACCACCGCGTGCAAATTACGTTGGTATGCTGAATTTATACACAGGAATCCTATGTCATCTAGTCACTTCAGGCAGTCGAAACCAATGTTGTAACTTGGCTATCAGCGAAAAGTTCACAATTTTACAATTCATATGGTATACTATCGATCTTCGTTTTGTTTTATAAACCATATGCCAGGCGTAAAACATGTCATGCGGTGTGTGTGGTTGATAAGGACAATGAACGCGACACATCAAGCTGTACCACGATAAGTTTAGGTAAAAATAGTTTTCAGACGTCAACATTGTTCTGACCGACCAATCAACAATAAGTTTTCCGTTAACTTCTAAATAAACTAAGGTTTATAGGCCTGTCAATAGTGTATAGGTTAGTTCAAAAGTTTTGTTGCAATCTTAGTTAAACCAAACATTCTAGACATGAGATTCAGTTCGGAAGGCTTCTTTTGGAAACACCTTGTCACAGTGTTTTGTCAGAAATTTGCAGCTACTGAGTAAAGCACGCAAGGTGGGAAGTGGGGTTCAGAAATACATATTTACTGCTAATAATGCTTGTTGGATTGGGAAGGTTACTCACTCGAACATTTATGATGGCGCTAGGTCTAAATCTGCATTCATGAAATAAAGGTTACTTAGTCTGGAACGTAATGCACTATGATTTATCGACCACCAACTTACACTTTCTATCAAGAACAAATACTTTGCATATTATGATGGAAAATCTTTACAGAAAAACCCATAAAGCAAAAGACCAAATTTTATTACAATTTTTGTTAGGAATATTGGGAATCTGGGTACAAAAGGCCAATCTGCCGCTTTTGACAACCCAGCGAATCGAAGCGCCTGGTAGCAGATTTCATTTTACACGTTGGAATGGATTACTTTGTAAGGCTTTTTTCCTATCGTTAGTCTTCATAAAGCAAATTTTGCTAGTTTTCCTATCTCTTGTTTAGTTTACGGTTCCTCCTATATTCTGTCCAGAAATAGTTTTGGACCTACCGAAAGAGTTCTGTCAAATGAAGGTAAAATGTCCAGAACATACCAAAATTTTCAGCCAACACTACGTCCTGTCACGTCTCGCAACTGGGTTGTACTATTCATTACAATCAAGGGCGCCGTAATTTGCTTTCTCGTCATTATAAAAAAACCCGCTAATTTTAGGGTTACGGGCGTCCCGTTGCAAAAGTACAAAACATTACCATGCTACTTCTGTACTAGTTCTTACGGGCATTGGAAAAGATGAAATTTTATCAATATTTCCGCGTTGTAAATGCTACGCGAACTTTTCGACATCCGACTCTGAGCTAAAATGATTATGAATAGTAACATGGAATTGCCATTTGTTTACAAAACGGGGGGCGTTCCTAACATTTGTTATGAATAATTCATCAAAATATACGGAAAGATTTAAAGGAAATTACGTATCACCTGGCATGTCCAAATGGTTGAACCTAATCATACCAGTCATCAGTTGCCGCTTTTCTTGCGGACGTATGCAAGACAGCAGTGTGGACCACTTAGTCGCAAAGGTATAGGCTTTTGTTTACGAAGCTTTGTGTGAACTATTCCGATGACAATCGTATCATTCACGAGCAAAATCCTCTACGATGAACTAATTGACTAAGACCATATGCACTACTCGAACTGCCTCCGACTTACCTATGTAATGGTTTTACACAGTTGCGTCTGTGGTTGAATTTCTGGTGCCGGTTAGCCTTAGTCCAATAGTGTGCTGGGCTGACACTAATGCTCTGCTGCATTGCAAATGTAAATGAAACAGTATTCTAACAATGATCATGGTACGTACATATCTTCAAAATCAATAGTGAACCACCTCCTCAAAAAAGTAACTGCAAATGTTTGTATCAGAGATTTGGTTGGATGCTGATTCACCGGTTTAGTGGCTGTGTTTTTACCGTATGGTTGACATGGTTACTTTTCTTTCGGGCCCTGAGGCTAGGGTTTTTATGTATGATACGGCTTCGAAGATCCCTGGGGTTTCCATCAGAAACTGTAGTTTAGTCTAGGGAACGTCCTCTAGACAGGTTTTTCTAGCATACAAAGTTAAGGCAACGTGGTGTATAATGACTAACTTAATATCACCTACTAGGAGGTGTACGCCATCCTCGTGAGAAACTGGGTTACATAGGACTATAAGAAAAGTCAAGGTTAGATTCCGGTGAATGACTGCAGACTATTTGAAATACTTGCGAACCTATTAACTAATCAGATGGTGTTTACAAACGGCAGTGATGATGTGTAGGCGAGTTTATAATCAGCTGACGGAATAGAAAACTCAGTTAAATGAGGGGAATGTAGTTACGTACATTGGATAAGTTGAACACAACAGACAGGAGGTGAACGAAAATGAATACTAACGCTTCATAACCAAGCTCCGGGACCAGTTTGCCAATGTCGTGGGAGGCTTCATTTTGATGCCTACACTGAAGTTGTTTTTAAGAAAGTTGACTGAAATGTATTGATTCATTGGGTCGAAGTAGAACTGACGTTTATCGGTTTAACTGAACTCTAAACGGACTAAATTTTATGTATAATTGTTTCCGTGGGCATAAAAAGGCGACAGTCGGGCTAATCGAATGCTTCACCTTTAGGGACCCAGTGGCTGGATTTCATACTCATCTAGTCTGAGGTAAGTTGAAAATTGCGGGTTTCCAAAATAGCCCATAGTTTTCTAACGATGAGTTGAAGATTTGTCATTAACTAGAATTAATTTTCAAAGACTTTGAGGTTACAGCAGAATTGTTCGATGAAAACTCACTTGGATAACTGAATACACACTGATTTTGATTGTATAGCTTTCTACAACCTTACTTAAAAAATGCAGCACATCGTATTAACAGGCTGATCACTCTGGTTTGATCATGAAGGCTGTCAATCCGCAACCTAAGTTGTAGACTATCAGTTAAGCTGCTCGACAAATCTGCTTCAGTTTTGTGACGAGGAAACAACACTTTGGAAATTTAGCACGATAAAAACTACCGCTTCTTTTTAATTAATACTGATTTGAAATTTGTCACGTCACATTACCAGAAAACGTGACTAACCGTTCGTCCCCAATATATGTGGTAGTTTGTTTCGTAAAACACCATCGGGTACGTATAAACGGAACGCTGTCAGCATGCGACTTGCTTTGCACGGAAACAAACTAAAGAAACATATGCTACAACCGGACAACACCTTATACAAAGCCCATTTCTACTGATTCACCGGAATTTCTCATTATGTGAAAGCTTAGGTAAACTAGGTGGTCTTCACGTACTTTTTTGCTTGGTGTTGCAATGTTGGGTTGAAATCGACGGACTTGTGTCATCAAGTAGTCAGTAATTTTCATTGAGTGACGATAGGTGCGTGGTGCGCGTATTGTGGCATTTTCATCTTGCTGTCTGTTTGCTTCGCCAAGTACGCAACGCATTCCACGCTACAAGTGACGTCCTGAAACGAAACGAAACCACCATGCATACTTTAAACTTTCAGACCGTAGTGGTTAGCCTCATTTTCCGTGTATTGTGTTTAAAAAACGGGTTACATCTGAACCTAAGCTGTTCCGTATCATGTTGCGCAATCTGTTGTGTGTTTTAATCAGACTACTGTTATGTACGTTCAAATGTTTATCAGATTCCCTTATGGCAAAAAGTTTGGAAAAAACGTCCATTTTTTAATCGTCGTTTGGTACGGACGAACCACTGTGGGTTGATTTGTGGTATGAACAACTCCGCTAACCTTTTTGTAATCTGCCACAATTATTTCTGTTCTGTGATTCTCTGTCGCCGTATGATATTTATACATCACCCAATATTCATTACTCATAGGCGAATGTGATTATGCTTTAATATAATGGTTCAATTGTGTCTAACGCGTTGTCGGTAGCGCACTGGTACACACAACTTACTTACAAAGGCATTACTGAAAATCCAATTCGTGTCGTGGAAAAGGTGTGTGCTGTTGACTAGCTCTAACAAGAGCAAACACACGAATCTATTGTTTCTTCTCAAAATGGACTGAATGGAATACCTGCTGGAATGCGACAGCTGCGATCAGTTTCAAATGACGTCTAATTCATGTGAAACTCAACACCCTTTTTTTTATTAAATCTATCTAGTCATTTTCCTTCCGTTTAAAAACAGGAATTCAGTCGTTAACACATATCCGTTGTTGACTTTCGTGAGAAATTGACACGGAAGATGATGCTTGTGCTACTACCGGTCATTCATGCTTTGATGATAAGGAAGCTCCTGAAAAATTGACTAACTTTTACTCAAAAAACACTGTCACTTCTCAAAAACTGCCTAAATTCAAGGCAGAAAACCGATGGCTTATAAGCGTGAATGAACAGACCGGTGGCCAAAACAGTTGTTGCACACACTAATCACATATTCTAGCATTCACTTGTTTGTATCAGTTAAGTGTAGCGCTGTAACAGCAGTTGTATTCTCCACCGATACCTGGATAGGAGTCGAGCAATGCAAGCGGGAAGTCTGGCTGTCATTGCCTGTGACTTGACAGTTAACCGTGAGTCCTGAAAGTGCTTATGATTGCCGTCCTGGTTTTAATCAAAGGGCTGAAGGGCAAGACAATTATAAAGGGTTGGAAGGAAATGGACACAAGAAAAATGTGACCAATAATGACGGTCCACTTCTACCTAGATAAATGACGACCTTATCGTTTATTGGTAGGTCAAAGTAGGTTTTCTTTAATCAGGCTACGCGAAGATCTAAAGCAAAATGCAGAATTTACCCTCTTCCGGCTGTTTACTTTTGCACTGCTTCCAGCCATAAACCAACCAGGTAGAAGCACGGAGCATTTTCTCATGTAAACATAGATTAGCAAATAAATGAGAATATGTGCAAATGATAAATGATTTAAACGTAATATAATGCTACCTACATGTCGTTAAAACTCACATTTATCATTCACAACAAGCTAATACGTGACTCTATCTCTGACGTTTTCACTGTACGTTGTATAAAGATTCTTTGACTCTCAGGTGCGTGCACGAATATCCCGTCAAATTTCGGATAATGTAGCCTTTATGTTTTGTGCAGGGAAGATGCCAGAGAAGATGCCAGACATCGCAGGTGGACAGAATACAGATCAGCCATATTTTCTGATACAAATGTATAACAGACCACCAAACACTACTTCAAATTGAAATTCTTATTTGCAGAGGATATCTATCTTGCTTGTTCAGTTCAAACGCACGTAATTTAGTGAAATGAACTTGTATAGCCACATGGAATAATGTCAAATTTTAGATATTATCACAATAGCTTCATTGTACTGGTCAGTTTGTGACTCCTTTGAGAGTGGTGGTCAGTCCATGCCTGAAAAAAAGAACTGGGCTCAGAATTATAGCCGGGCAAGGGAACGTAACACCCATCGTCGGTGAGAGAAATTCGATCAGGGTTTCAATTCAAAGTGAGTTGGTCGAAGACCTTACTTGATCTGTGGAAACTGCTGTCAAATTAAAAAGGCGTTCACCTGGTAACGGACACAAATTCTGAGAAGTCACTAGAAATATAACTTATTTCTAACGATGACTACGCCTACTGTTTCGACTGTTCTCCCCAAAAATACACTATCTCAAGTTGACTGCATACCGAGTTCAAGTATCGGTAGAGACCCTGATGGACTATTCACAGGACAAACAAAATTTTCTCAACGACCCACAGGTGGCAATATTTGCACTGTGTACCCACCTAACATAACATTATTCCAGTTATTTCATTCCCTTTCTTTCTAATTGTTTAAGAAAACTCAACCAGGAGCCTTCACCTTTGTTTGGGTCGAGAATCTAACCGCACTTTTTTCATAGGCTTAGCACCTTCACTTACGTCCGGTAAAGTAGTTAAATCTCATTTTCACGCCAAGAATTTCGTTTCATTGTGGTTTCCGAAAGTTTCTTTAAATGACACCTAACGCCAGCAGGTGCACATCCTGTAGGGTTCTTATCGTTCAGGTTTTACCTCATCTTAAGGCTGGTATCCGGTCTTGCAAATTTCCTTAGCATCGGTAGATCCCACCTATCCATTTTGAGTACGGAGTCAAAGTATGCGGGTCAAGAGTGACTTCAAGGGATGGACTATTTGGCATAGACACCTAAACAACAGACTAACGAAGAATCATGTGACGTCGCCACTTACCGATTATTATCACAATGAACGACTTGCTCATTCAGCTATCTAATGAGATAGCCTCAGCTAAACTATCGTTTCTAGATATGATTGTTCCGGCTTCGTTTGGCTGTGTTCAAGCTGTGATGTTTTGCAGCAGACCCACTAAGAAAGAGTTGATTCTTCCTCTCAGATCATGTGGAAAAAATAGAACACATGTGTTAGGTGAAGAAGGAGAAAATGAAACACTATTTACGTAGCCAGCGTTGGTGACGACTCAGCGGTTATCAGACTACCACGATACAATTACGTGTATACATCTTCGTAAACATGCAGCGACTTGTTCTCGAGAGTCTGATAACGAATAGGGCAAGTGTTAGCAGGGCAACTGGGAAGAAGTAGGGAAGAAATCTACTTGTTGAATGTCATATTATTTTAATTTATCTATCTCAAGAGAAGACTTCCATAAAGCTGCGATATTATTCTGAACGAGCTGTATTCCGTTACAATTAACATTCAAAAAGGGATAATTGGGAGTGCACGTGACGAATAATGTTTCGCGTTGCAGTTGTCTTTTGATCTGATCTGGTTTCACTGAAATTAGTTAAACGAATAAGACATTCACATGGTGGGTGGTTATATATAAAAGGATTAACGTTTGCGTACTTCAAAGTACCGCAGCACACATTCTTGACTAAGGTCTATATAGACCACTAGCAGTGAACTTTAACGTGGACTGACTTGTAAACAATGGAATATTGCATCTGTTTCGTAAACAAGAATGATTCGTCCTGTCTGTAGGTTACTGAGGACATCAACCACAATCGTGAAATAGTGAAGTGGTGGCAAAACACATTACACGAATTGAGTCAGTGTGGTTTTCAAGGTAGAACAGACAGGCAGATCAACTGCTGGTAATTAGGTCCAATGTTAGCTGATATTACTCGAAAATCATCCACACATATTCGTAGTTTGTACATTTAGTTAGCCCATTGTGAAAACCAACTAATGTGTACGTGAAAGCAGATACCGTAGTCAGGTTGATAAGTTAGAGAAACTTCAGATCATTAAGGTAACTAATGGCCGTTTCAAATCTCCGGTTCATTTGATTGTAGATCAAGTGAGCTAAAAATTCTCATACAAAGCTTTTGTGACCAGTGTATCCAGGGTCACTTGAGTAGCTGCCAATGGTCCGAACAACGGCCGACATTTCCACTTTCGACGCTTTTATCGGCTTCAAATATCCCAGAGATGATTCGGAATAAAGTTTTCTTAGTAACACATATGAAGGTGTTGATCAATGTGGCGGTAAGAGCTCTCGATTCTCACGCGTTCATAGCACTGTTCAATGACACAGGAGGGTATTCTTGTGATCCACCAGAGATTCAATTCCATCATTATTTTCAATTGTACTTTCAAAATCTGAACTTGATTGATTTGTGATCCTTGGCAGTGCCTCAAAAAGCACCACGAAAAGAACCCGATAGTTAAAACTTATTTGTTGCACGAAGTCAGCTGGTTCTGCCGTGCAAATTTTTGTGTGGAATTTGTCAATGTACCCTCCATTTCTTAAATCAACCCAACTTAAAATTTAAGTTAGACATCTTCCAAAGCTAATCATAGCTGTCGGATTCCCAAAGGTTTTACAGTCGACCTCATTCGAAAAGACTATGTTTAATTCGTACGAAAAAAATCTCCTACTACTCATTAACCAGTAGAATTTAAGCTTCAATCTGCTGGCTGGAAATTCTTCAGTAAATTAAGGAAAAACGTAAACAACACCAAATTTTTCGTGAGTCAACTATAAATGATTTAATTTCACTTTTCATAAACACATGCGATAGATTCATAATAATATCCCTTCAGCAATTCTTGTTTTGTGAATCGTGTGGATCGTTTTGTAAACTTCGTGGTGTACGCCTTTTGTGAATCAAAGAAATGAGGCTGATAACATCTATTTTCGGTGTTAACTAGAAAACTAATATACGAACTATTGCTGTGTACAACCACGATCACCAGCGTGCGAAAGATGATGGTGTAGCCTTTTATTTTGACAGTCGGTTGAAGACATCATATATTACATAGAACCTGGTTCTCCTGGACTTGCATGAAATTTTATGTTTTCCAACTAAACATCCATCTGTTAGGTTGGTGCGACTTACGGACCCCCATCTGGCTTGTCGGTCAACGACGCTGTACGTAGCGTGACTTCTGCGGGAATCCCGAAGATGCTGTTTATATCTCGAGATGGATTTCAACAACAACAAAATTTATTATGTGTTTAGTTCATCTACTGCAAATTTCACGATGCAGTCATTAATATTCATTCAACCGAAAGTATCAGGGGATTCATCCAGTTAGGGTTTTTTCAAAAATCCTCAGGACCAAGTTATATTTAAACAAGCGCAAAACGTGATTAACAGCCCGTAAATTAGTGTCTCTGTTGTTAATAGTGACCAAGAATTCTTTATATTTCAACGGATATGTGAATTAAGGCTAGTCAGGCGATTCAGAACATTGTAGAGAACTTTTAAAAGACAAAGTGGATACCCCTGAGGAAAGAGCTCATCGTGTCTACACTTGATGACCATTGACTGTACATCATAGAGACAGTTACTAAAGCCATCCACAGGTATGTTTCGATTACTTAACCTGGACGACCGAGAAGCAGAAACCAAATGCGGCGTATCACAAGATGTTTTCTCATAGTGAAGAAATCAGCCTGGTATATGTATCAGTTTGATAAAAATAAAAACTCAAACACTTAGTACCTTGTAGCCCACAGCTGGACAACGTATGTAGCTAGATCTGACTAAAACCAATGTCAACCCAAACTCATTTACAGCGTCGGTGCGTTCAATACCGAAAACGTCGTTCAACTATCTCTAAACTGTGTCATGCAGAGAAGCTACCAACAATTATGACAACCTTAATCTGAATGTGTTTGCTAGCAGCTCCACAAATTCAATTCCACCATTATCAACGTCACAAAAACAGTTGCTCACCCACCACACAGCATGTTCACAGTGAATTCAAATTTCCCTGGAAATATTTATTAAGTGATTCTCGTGTGTTGCCAACTTACTTGCCGATTTAACAAAAGTGGTTGATGAAGGGTAACCAGTTAAAGTGGTTTTTGTCGACTTTGTTGAGGCTTCCTATCTGTGGTGTGGAGGGCCATCTCGTCTTCTGAATTATTGAGGACCTGTAAGATCGCCGCTGTGAAGTCAAACAGAACTGGCTATTTTCCAACTGGTATTGCTCGTCGAGCGGTGTGTCACAAAGCTCCAGACTAGGAAATATGCTGTTTATTGTTTGTGCCCGAAATCGCACAGCGTTTTAATTCTCACTTACTAGCAAACACCAACCTTAAGATATGGCATGTAGTGGACAATGTGTATAACAGTGAAAAGCTGCAAATTGGCTTCAGCATTACTGAACCCCAAACAACCGCCCTCCTTCCAGCATGACTAGATGTGAAATGATTCACCTTCATCTTTCGAGTTGCACAGATTACTTTCTGTGCGATGACCAACTGAATATCATCAACCGCAAGCTCGCCAAGACAACACTGTCCCAACTAACCTTAGCCTGTAACTCGTCGGTGGCGGAGAAAGCCAAGGTAGGTTAGATGATCCTAATTAACTTGAGTTCCTGTTATGTTCAGATCGCTAGTGAACCCCTATTTCGAGCTAAATATCTAAGCTTGTTGTTCCTATTTCGAGAAGGATGATGCGTTGGAAAGATACACAGTGGTGTTACAAAACGAGTTGCGGTACCACGTTGTCTATGCTATCAGATAGGCTGCAGAAGCCTGGATAACCCTGAGTGCGCTACAGACATATAACAGCAGACTTTGTTCTAGCGTACAGGAGCCTCCATCACTTCCA
>QNGE01005762.1:0-17292 GCA_008508345.1 Paragonimus westermani
GTTTTTCCTCACATAGCAGTGTGTGAATGAATTGACATTCACCAGCCTTTGGTGACTGCGCTCCGACCACTCACTTGATACTGCTTGAGACCGGATGATTGTTGAATTTTCAGGTCTACAGAGAGAAATGTCCCAAATCGCTTACATATATTAAAACCCCAAAATTATATGGTGAAATTGCGGTAGATCATCATGAAATTCTTGTGGTACTGTGTAATAGCTTTTACACACGCGGTTGATTTAACCGATTAAACTGACGAATTAGATTCGCTAGATGTATGTTCCGATCTGTGAAACCGTTAGATATATTTTCTGCTCTCTAGGTTAACTTGTACAACAATACTCAAATCTGTATATGAACGTGAAAACGTTTGCATGCACACAGATTGGTCATTCTTCAGTTTGTTGAATATCGATTGTGCGCCAAAGTTTTCCTTCATATAATTCGGGATAAACACGTGTGTTCTGTACAAACAGGAAGAATCAGAGCGGATATCTGGTGAGGTACACCGTGCAATTTGTTGTGTGTTTCCGTGGCGAGATTTTATGATGATCCTTTCGTGAAGTGTAAATTCACAAATAAAGTGAAATGAATCTCAGTTTTCTTCACCGGTGGGACACAGCTGAAGATTCATTAGGATTTAGGTGGAGAGTCATCCTCCAGTGCGCTAATTAGTATTGACAGAAACGATACGCAGGTTGTCGACTGACCACCAGACTGTGTGGCGTAATGAGAGCACACGAAGTCAACAAAAATGATCCTTGCAGTTGAACTGTACGTAACGCCAAAATGCAACACACTAATTGCGACAACAGTTGAACGCAATACTCACTTCTGTTGTTGATTTGTCTTTTAGAAAGACACACGGTGAGATGAAAGTTTTGGCATTATTCTGCGTTCAAAGTTATAACGTTCACACAATATAATATTTTGGAAAGCAGAACACCCGAGTGAACAGTTTGCAAGAGTGGTGCGTTCTTCATTGAACACACAAGATTTGAGCGGGGACAAGAGTGAAAAGTCAGAGTTCGTAACAAACCGTGATCGGTGAAAGAAACATCACCTACAAACACTGCACTTGTCAAGTCATCTGTCAGTAAATATGTTGAAAAGCTCTGATGTCAGTAAACGCGCACGTCAGAACTGAACAAACTTCACACAAAAACTGGGTGTGCATTCACAGTGTTCCCTCCTGAATCTCTCACTTCTCTGAATCTTGGTAACATATTTGTAAGCGGGATTTGTCATACGTGCTTTTTATATGCAAGTGTTAATACAGTAAGATATCGTGGCAGTAGTAGCAGCGGCGGAACTCAGAGTCAGAAAGCCGAGATCAGTTGACGGATATTCTCAAAGCAGTAGTGTTGTGGTATCTTCAGTGTAAGCTGCCACTAGACACCTCTCCTAACCGTGACCGATCAGTGGAGACGAGATACTATTGAATAGGGTGGAAATGAATTAGAGGTATTCCATTGGAAACCTTCAGAATTCTGTAAGCCGCAAGCGGAATAAATGTCACGGGCATGGCTGAATAAATGTGTGGAAACGCTAAGACCAAATGTAAAATTCCACGACTAGAGAAATTCAAGCCAAGTCTTGATTTCTAGGCGTGAAACAGGTGACCGATTGGTATGGTTCACAGTGATACCGCGATCTCCTACAACATGTTTCCGAGAAACATGTGACCGGATATAGGGCTACAACTCCCCTAACATAAAAGACAAGAAATCTACAGATGGTGTTAGCGTATGAGGAGATGACAAATTGAGGGTCCTTTCTTCTTCGCACTTTATTGATCGTAAGAATAATCTACAGAACAGATCCTGAGTAATTGTTAGAATATGTCCGACTCACAGTCAGTGACACTACCTCGCATATTCCCCACTGATAACCAGGCAGCCCGTGTACCTCTCGTGCCATTACACACTCTCCTAATTCTCTGTCTCACGGGACTGCCGTGTTTTTATACGGTTATGATAACTACTCGGCGAAAGTCGGAAATCTCCGTACGGAGAACAAACTGTCAGCACGTGGAACACCGTTGATTTTACAAAGAAACTACGTAGCCTGCAGACCAGCAGCGGTGGCCCCACGGATGACAACTGAGACCACATGAGTTTCAACTGTACGCTGTTGTCCGTTTATCAGCCGCATTCTACCTCACTCTTGGGTTCCAGCCCAGCATCCAGTGATACGACAAACTGATCAAACCAGCGGTGCCAACGGCACAAAATGTTAACGCCCGAATTGCATGCCAAAGGAACAGAGGAAGATGCGCGGTTTGACATCAGGTTAGACTGGCCGATTTCACTTGGTATGCGCGATAAAACTGTTAGCGCTAATCCTCCATTTATTTCGAAGGCGATAAGTCGATGTGTTTGTACATTTGTAATAGCAGTGTGTGAAGTGTAATTGAACGAAAAATGGATAATGCGTCGTGTAAACCTTCTAAATTCCTTATGCTGCAGTAGATGTAATTTTGACTCTGGAGGGATGGTTCAGCATGGGAATAGTCGTTAATGTGCAGTACCTTTGCTGGGTGCCGGTTTAAAAACCTGGAGTTGAAAATCCTCTCGTGTGCCACTTAGCTCGTGTAGCCGACTTAGGACACGTGTTTTGGCATTCCGGTTTCACGTATGTCCTGGTGCAGTGTAAACACGATTGAGAGATCCCGATGGCCTCTGAACTGACAGTGTAAGTGACCGGTAAACATCTTATGTATTGAGCTGGAGAGGATATAACTTTGTTGAGAGGTAGAGGTAGGGAGAATAGTAAAGAGACTAGCAGTGTTGTTCGAGTTTTCTCCTGCCACAGAGCAGCCCGCTAATTGAAGAGTGCCCTTATAGCGCCATTGTTCGGAAAAGGTATCGCGCGACCCACCAACTGTTAGCAACAACTCCAATGTGCAGAGGTCGTCGATGATCCCGAGGAGGAGTGTGGACTTCGGGCGAGTAGCAGCGAATTTTTCACTGTGTTAGCTGTTTGACCTATTTAGGCGGACTTTCACATTTTGTTCGATCCAGGATCATGAGGCACCTCAAAAGTGGAGCGAGTCGACATTTATTCCTCGAATAATTAGCAGTATTCAGTTGATCCAATGGTGCCTCTAGTTCTACAGACCAAGTATATCGAAGTGATTGCGCAGATGCCTGGGTTCGGAAGCCCGAATACCTGGAGTTTGTCAAAACTTACAGTCGTTTTCGCACCTCTGTACATCGAACAGGCTGTACACGACCAAGTGGGATCTCACGGGTTCAATCAGACTGAACAGCCACTGAGAAAGCTGATGGTATGTGGAGAGAGCCATGAGTAATATTGGTCGTGCAGGCACTACATATTTGTGAGTTCAAGGAAGTCCATACATTTTTGGCGTCACCCTGCATTTGGGTGAAAGCGATTTCTGGATTACAGTTATGTTCTTTGGAGCTCAACCATAACAGGCTCCGAGTATTGAGGCTGAATCCCATTGTGCATAAGAAAATAGCTTTTGATTATCTCTTCGCTATGTTGGTAAGAATGCAACAAGTAATTTCTGATTTATTTTTCGAATTTCAGACCAATATATTTTCTCATACGATTTGACATTTGATAGACAACCCATAACCTTCCTTAATACATATTGCGTTATCTTTTCAGTCAGTGTGAATTGACTTATATTACTTTAGCCGCTGATTGATTTGTATAAATTGTCCAACCGTATCTTGCCTCTTCTTTTCAATGCTTATGGATTTTTAGCACATTTTGCTCTTTCATCTCCTGGTTCCATTTTGACCCACAGAAATTCCATTATGTTGCATCAAGTCCATGTTACTCATCAATGGCTACGCTTCAGTTGCATCTTGCTTCTTCCACCTTGGTCACCTGACTGACTCTCTTAGACGTGAATAGATCGATTTCGCCTAGCTGCTTGAACCCCACTATACAAAGTGTATGTGAGTTTCGCAAGAGTAACGGATGAGATTCGAACGAAATGTCATGCTGCTGCTGGCCACTTTCGAACTTATCGTTTGGAATTAATGTTCCAAACTTCCACGGGCGCATCTTTCCGAACAGTCCCCGAAGAAACTGCGGTGGAAATCCACTCGATTCACCGCTTATCCAAACCCCGACACAACAGAAGATCTGACAAACAGCCAATCCAAATATCGCGTCGAAGATGTAACATCAGGGTTGGACGAACGGTCTCAGTGTTGTGCTTTCCGTTATTCGCCATTTTTTTGTCCCGTATTCCACCAATTACCATACAGTTTATGGCTTTGTATGTACTAATACGATCAGCCAATGANGTGAACCACTGATGTATTGCTGTCTATGATGATGCTGATGAAAGCAAATTTATCAAATGAGTGATGTCGTTCCCTGGAAGAGGACATTAGGATTCATCACTTGTGAATTAGTCAGAAGAGGCGCTCTGTCGGAAATAGTTGTTCTTTCAAGCGACCTGCAACCGGGTACTGGTCATACTGGTATAATTGCACCGTGCTCAGCCATCATGTGTCTAGTCCGACATTGGATCATGTTAACTAGTTGGTTTGGTTCTCAATTGTAATTTCAGGTTTTATGTAGTGCACATTAATTGAGGGTGTCTATGGGGTTTTGTTTAAAAAGCCAACGTGGTTTATTGAAAATATTCAGAAACCACCGACATAGCCTCTGACTGAACGATAATGTGATTGCTGGACCCATCTTTCAGTGCAACAGTTATGAGGAAGTATTTGGTCCCAATGGCGACCAGCGAGTCTATTCCAGCTACTCTCAAACGCTTCAAAACTCTTCTAGGGTCATGTTAATGCTTACCAATTTGCACATCAATCGCATATGGGTGGCTGGATTCAGTCTACCAGAAACGGAAGTGTTGCAATCAAGAAAAGTAGCAACGAATTCTACCTAAAAGTGCATCCAATAAAATTCCAATGTGTGATAATTGCCTGATTGTGCACCAAACCATTCAAAACGACACAATACTAACCCCAGTTTCCCTCTCAGGTGGCTGTAAGATCCTCAGCCTGACAACTTTATTCAACGGAGCACTCGAGATCTATTTAACAATGAACGCTAACCAGAAGCTGATACACCTGCTGAGATTAATAAATGAACCGTATCTGGTGGTTGCTTCAACCGGCATATGATAGAGTACGATGGGTTGCATCTTTCCTGTTTCTTCTTTGATCTCTAGTAGCGTGGACACGTAAGAAAACCTAATGACTTTTAGTTTGACAGTGTTCGTGGCCAGTGACCGTCCCAAACCGTGAGCGGGATGATATGTATGTCATATACCTTCAGCACTTTTTTTCCCAGCTTAGATTTTAGCATTGAAATCTGTTGGTTTTCAGAGAGATGAGGGTCTCACTGTTGTGCTAGCCAATCAACTGGCTAACCAACATTGGCCGACTGGACACAAAGGCCGCGCTTACACGCCTCCTGATCTTATTCTTGCAGGTTTACACAGGTTACGTGGTGTGTGAATGGAACCACAAGTGGTGCAACGCATGCCACTTCTGGTTAAGCGCAGACTTCCTTTAACTTCGGTCACTTTGACAGGCTAATCGGTAACGAATACCGCCAACCGTGTGTTGGAGAATACAAGAGAGGATGGTATCCACAATAGCTGTGTTGGACGAGCTGGACTTTGCAACCGTGTTGGGTTCGCAATGAATTAACACGGTTTCTTATCTAGGTCACGTTGCCGTTCGGAGTGTAGGTCGTTAAACGTCGGACCGCGTTGGGGCATCAAATACAACGTGCCGACGCGGTTGTTAACGCGGGCATGGACATGATGAGATTGACAGAGTGGTTCTCGAAAACGTCATTTATGAGTGTCAGGTCAAGAGAGTACCTGTGGTTCAGTTAGGCAGCTTATGCAACCTACTATTTACGCGTTTGATTCCATTGCTTCATTACTCTGATTCAAACTGGCCAGTGCTTTCCAACGGTGCATAAGACTTGCGCTATCAATGTGGTGTACCCGCGTGATGTCAGCGTTATCCACTATGACGGTGGTGTTAAAAAATACTACCCTGACTGAGCCTACACTCTGTTGTCGAAAGTAACCGTTCCTCAACGATTTTGTAGCAGTCCGTTCACCGTATTCAACCAGAGGACCTGTCAGTCTAGGCCCTCGTTTAGTGCAAGATTTTTATTTCAATGTTTGTGCCTCTTTTCTCTGGGGTTCACTTTTTTTGGACTGTTGTTCAAGTGCTGCAAATCATGGGCACAAGCCGTTTCCTTTTCATATCAAGCACAGGCTAACCACCAAACGCCAGATGGGGCCCTCATTGCGACGCCCGAAGTTTGCCCACAATGAACTGAAGTGACTGCACAAGTGAGTGGGACAAGGTTGAAGTTGAACTGCGGCGGGTAGGAAACTGACCATCGAAAAGATACAAGGTTTGAGGTGGCAGTGGGAGCCTGGAGCTGTACAGCGATTGATCTTGAAAGATATGAGCACTTCCAGAAGGACAGCGCAAAGTATACGTATTTTCGGTTTCTAGCCACTCACAAAGATGCTGCAAAATCAAGTGCGCCTCAAACTCTGCAAATAGGAATGAGGGAACCGTTAATTAGGTCTAGTTCATGAGTAAAACCCGGCAATGTGCCTTTGAACAAGAATGTGTTTCATAACAAACCTGTTCGCTTCGGCGATCTTCTTGGGATGGAAAGCTTCAAGGCTTTTAGAGTTTGGTTCCGTTGCTATCAGACTGAGTTTGATTTGGCTCCATTTGAAGTAGATAACAGGGTAAATGTTTCTTTGGATCTGTGGTGAGCAGTATTCCGCCTTACATACTTACATGGATGCATTCAAACTGCGCTTACAAACTACTTAGAATAAGGGTGATCCAGCAAAGTCTTCACTTTTAAGGAAGTAGCTCTGTTTAGTAAAACTACCTCATCAAGCTGCTGAGATGAAAATGTCCTTATCAACTGCCACCGCACAGCTTCACCAGCCACTAATTTGGCCATTCAAATGCATATTACGGAAGCAGCTACTAAAAGGGGCCGGTGATGTTTGGAACTTAGGACTAATGCGAGATGTTTGTTTAATGCAGACAATACAGTTCGATCCGAAACTTTTTGTCGTGCTCTCCGGAAAGCGGCTTTTAGGATTACATCCGGTTCGTGTAATCACGATCTCTGTGAGGTTGAATCTGTGGACGGATTTAGTCGCGGTCGATTACGAAGTGTTCTCGGAGGAGGCAAGGCTTATTGACAGTTTGGTGAAGTAAGTTACGTTTTCTCCTAGTATTATCCTTCAGTTTGTTAAGTGGGATCGACGAATAATTCACCGGGTAAAACATTGAATAAGGTTGAAAGAACAGGACAAATTTGAAGATAATGGTGAAGCAATTGACGACTTCAGGTCAGCTGCACACTGAATAAGTTCATCACATACGCAAACGTCTACTTAGAGGCATCTATCTAGTCTGTATTGACGACTGTGATCGGGAAGAAACGTGGCTAGGTGGTACAAATGACACAATTCTGGATGATTTATTATGAGGCAAACTGACGGAAATGAAAATCATACTGATGCGAGCGCGCGTAATCACAACAGGTTATGGGAAGAAACTCTTCGATAATTCTGTTGACCCACATGTTACTTTTTTTAAAATGCTACTGGCAGGATCCTGTATACTGTGGGTCCTTCTCAAATGATCGTCTTCTCCAAGTAGCCACTTTCTCACAGACCCATGGGTTGCTGCTTTTAAACAGTTTGAATGGGCTTCCATACTCACATCTGAAGGATTTAACAAATCCCATCCTTATGTTCGTTACCAGTTCAAACTAGTGATGAGGCGGATTGTGCCCATTCAATCTATGATGTTTCCAAGTCTTATTGACCTGCCTTCCCACGTTGAACGTCTGTCTGACAGGCTGAATCAGCAGATGTTTATCAGGGCTGTGACCTAACAGTTTCTTTTTGCCCGCCTCAGAACCGTTGTCACGCGATCTTGTGTACGTGAGTGAATAGTTGCAGTCTTACGTTTCATCCTCGTAGTTATTCATCAGGACCCTTGTTTCTAGCTTTTGTAAGCTGGGCGTTCCCCACACACAGTTGCCGCGTAGAAAAATACTGAATTGATTCATCTCGTTCACTGATCATGGCCTGATTTTTTACACTTTCCATAGCTCCTTCAACGCTGTTGTATTGAATGTCTCTTTCGATTGGCCTGTTTTACTGTGTAATCTGAGTTTCCTTTCAGGGCTATTTGAACAATTGGGAAGTACAAATGCAAATACTGGATACGGCTTTGAAGAAAACTTTTAAAGAGGTTCGGTGAGCTTTTTGTGTTTTAGCTATCCATAACTGAATTTTTTGGTTTGTCAAAAATACAGCATCACCATTTGAAGCTCTCCGATTGCAATCTAATAGTAACAGAGCCCTATTTCAACTTCGCATCCACCAAGGAAACGATGAACGAGGTGTTTTTTGAAGAATATCAATTTGCCGGGCTAATGCGGTCAAACCGTGAGCTCTTTCTTTCTGTTCTTCAGTTTGCATGATTACACACCTTCTAGCTGCTTTGTTGGCCGCCTACAAATATCAGGCTGAATCTGTACAACGTCTATCAAGGTATTGTATGGTCATTGATTCCGGTTACTCCTTCACTCATTTGGTCCCCATGGGCGATGGTCATGTGATGGGCCAGTTTGTGTTGCGGTTTGTAGTTCGATTTACTTTCCCCTCTGACTCATCCACTGTTTTGCTTATCTAGCCTTCCTGTAGGCGGGAAAGTACTCACAAATCGTCTGGTTGAGATTGTCTCTTATCGGTAAGACGTCCTTCATGCGCGTGATGTCTCTATCGATCACCGTCCCTTTTTTCAGACATTTAGATGTACGCAGCGAAGTATATATCATGAACCAGTGCAAAGAGGATGTGTGCTATGTATCAACCGATTTTTGGAAAGATTTGGAAACAGCCAGGTCAGCATTTGTATGCTTGTTCTATTGCTACTGGCATATGCTTACATCTGTTCGCTTAGTCGTTCGACGTATTCGAGGTTTTGAAAAAATGCCTTTCGCCTCCAGTCTATACTTTCGTCCTTGCAAGCGAATGGAAAACGTTTTTACAAAACCCATTGAATATGTGAATGAAACGCGTTTTATGAGCTCCCAGTAAGGTCGGTTTTTGCTTCTTATTGAACGTCAATTTAAAGGAGGCGTCAGAATTCGGATGAGTGTACCAGCTAACTAAAATTGTTACCTCCGAAAATCTGGAGACTGGGCACTCAACAGATGCGCAGTTGACTATTAATCCGCGCAATAGAGAAGCATCATTTGAGAGTTGTAACACCAGTGATTTAGATGTAGATGATCAAGTGGTCTTTTCAGGCCACTTCCTTCAACACATACTTTAACTATTGTTACGACGTTCATAGAGGGAAAAATGGAGACCAATGTAATATGTGTGTATGCAGATGACAATGCAGCGAGCCAAACGGTCTACATTCATCTCGACTGTGTGCCACATCACTTACCGCGAAATGTCAGTACAGGACTTTTTTCATCGTGGCCGTTTTATTCATCACACTGTTTATTTTGATGATCCACGTCTGTGTGCTGTGTTGCCACTCTATGGTTTGACCGGTTTTTCGACCCTTTATGCCTCAATCTGCTTTACTAAGTATTTCCATCACAGTCATTCAAGGTAGAGCAACCCTATAATTGATTTGCTTCGACTTCCTTCTTCAATTAGTCGGCTGTTGAATCCAACACGTGGCTGTCCCACGGAATCCAAATAGTTATCCAGTAATGTCGATAACCGAACAGAAAGCATTACTTTTCAACGCCTGTGCGTAGGTGGTGGCTAAATTTCCGCTCCGTTGAAAACAACCGCATATGCGGAGTCTCCTAATACACTTACTCTGCCTATGGCTCGAGAACCCTTGGCGCGTTCTGCTTTCTGCTTACACATCATCAGTGACATTCATTGTGTCTGAGTGACTAACCAAACTCTTCATCAAATTGATAGTTTTGATAGAGGTATCCTACTCTAACTGAGATAATTAGCGTTGTGCTTATCGCCCAACAGTATGATAGTAGAATGTTAAACTGGTTTATTGCAGCAGCAGCAACAACAACAACAACAACAACGTAGACATTACAGAGCAATCACTCCAACGTAAGCCAGCACACACCGTATCAGCAATAGACGCGCACACGATTAGTTCTCATGGTCGGTAGGATGGGCAGTTCGATTAGTTGTCGATAGTCACGCACCTAACGCATGTGGAACAGTCGATGACGTATTACGCGGACGTATCACTTAGGTAGCCTTATCTATCTAAAGGTGATCGACTGCCTAGGGTACGCTGGCGTTGGTTGTTCAGTGGTTCTGCTAGAATGGGGCTCAAGCGTAAAATCACCTTCGGTATATCTGGTTATCGTTAGATAAACTGAAAGAACATATCAGAAGAGTGATAACGTGTGCGGGATGAACCAGACCGTTGTGTTTGTAAGCCGTAATCTAGTCACTCACGTTTAGCCACACCTTCGATTATTGATGTTACGGAATGGGCAGACTTTAATGCGTTCATTTGGTATCAAGGCTTAACCATAGCGGTAGAACAGCTTGTCTAAATAGACACGCTGGTCCATGTGTCTACCTTTTATCCGCTTCATTGATTTTGTTCGTCCATTCACCTATCGTAACAAGGTGGTTTTCGTACAGTTAACCGAGGTCGACCGTTAAGTAAACTCGGGTAGATGGGGTAGCCACTACTCACACGAGGCATGCCAATGCACAGCGCACATGTCAGTGAGTCCATCCGTGATACCTCAGATATACTCTGTCCACATATTCAAAACTGTTCAGTCTATCTAGCTCACATTCCCGGGGTTGGAATAGGGTTCTCAAAGTAGGCTCCTTTACCTGTCTTCTTGGGGACTTATCCAATTTTCATAAATAGCCAGTTTTTATTTTTGCTGACCGAGTGTTCTGTACCAGACTGGAAGTTTGCACTCATTAGAGCCCAGCGACAGTGCATTTCATCTTCCGAATCAGGATCCTCATAGTCGTAAGGCGGGCAGGTTGTCCACTACCCCTATTAAGATAATGGTACTCGTGACCAGATCATTGAATCTTTATGTCAGTTTAGCTCATCTCTTGTCTGTCACGTAGCGTTTGGTCTTTTTATTTCGTCTCGATTTTTCATTAGATCTGATCCTAAGAAAAACCCCATTGTGCGTGAATACGTGCTACCTGACTATGCTGAGGTTCACCGTGGCTACGTTCGTGATCCAAATGCACCTGGCGACCAGTCCCTGACCTCGAATATATCGATCCCGCGGCGCACAGCACAAAATCCGGGCTACGTTTTACGCCTAAACAACGAACGTTTCACAGTTCCGGAATTGTTGTTTCACCCGGGTGATGTAGGTTATCGGGAGATGGGCCTGACTGAAGCCATGGGTTATCTGCTGTGCGAGCGCTTACCGCCAGCCGTGCGCCCAGGCGCGTGGGCTAATTGTCTGGCAATAGGCGGCAATGCTTGTTTCCCGGGATTTTTGGAACGTCTGTGAGTTTTTCCACCATACCCTAATTGATCATGGACGTGCACGACCTCTTTGATAACTGAATTGTTCATTGTTGTAATTCCGTTCCTTGTTTTACTTCGGATAGATAATATAATAAGGTGACATAGCACTCCTACAAGTTTTACTGCTTCTAGTATACTATGGCTTGTTTCATCAAATCACAAACAGGTGATGCTCTGTTAAGTTGTCTTACTGTCTTGCGAGTGATCACGTGAGTCTCGTTGAGTTTGTGGCTACGGCAGCACTTGTCAGTATATCATCATATTGTTTGTGCCTGAACAAGGCGACGAAGAGGTGAGCAGCTTGATGAGAATTCGCCGCACAGAAGTGATCGAAAGTGCGTTATCAGTAGGACTTGTGTTAATTTCACCATGGAGGGGCAAATAGACGCGGTTTATGGTAGACAGGCTGACGGAACCGTTCTCTTCGGTAACTGATAATGCCCTTGCGTAGCCGTTTGGATAGTTACCTAAATGTTTTAAACGAGAAGTTATTGTAAAATCCACATGCTTCCGTTGAAACAGTTTATAGCCAAATGGTGTGTGTTTATTTTCTGGTAAAGGAGCCCATGCTATATTTAAGAAATAATATCCCGGCTGTGAACGGGGAATCCACCACGCTCTGACAGCACACACTACCGTTTATTATCCTCCACTACTGACTTATGTAGCAAGATTTCCTATCTCGTAACTGGCTTCCGCATATAGGTCGTTCACCTGTCTGCAATTCGATGGTATTGAACTGCCTGACTCAGTTGTTCAGAAATCAGACCCTCTATTGCCGGTCGTCTACTCACAAGAGCATATGGATACTTCATCTAGCGAGTTGTTTGAACAGTCTCAACTTTCGATCACTTCTTTATGCGGAAATTTATGGGGGCCTTACTAATGACACGACATTAATGGCCTATGGGTATTCAGTGACCGAATGTGCTCTTGAATCGTCCGTATTTTTGACTGTGAGTTAAACCCAGCTAGTCACCGTCACTTTTTTGTCATTCAATTAGAAGTATGCACAGACTCTCGTTGGGGACCGTTTTTTCACCTTGAATTAAGTATGTGCTTGTGACGAAGCGTCATGATTTGTGAGGCTGTACGCCGATGATAATCAAATCATCCCAGTTACAGTCCGATTGGGTATGTTTTCTGTGGTTGTCTTGGTGCACCGTTGTATATCCTCATTGGTTCTGAGAATACTTCGCTTCGCTTGTATCACACTGTCCCCTTATGTATGCACTGGCATGTTAAACATGTAATTCAGAAACTGCCGTCTGAGTTAAACGTGTGTCGAGAAACTCACGTAAACAGCCTATCGTGACAACCATCTCAGTCGCATTCTAGTCCGATAAAGGTCTTTCTTCAATTAACTGTCATTCTTTATGTGTAAACTCCTCATATCGAAACATTCTTATCAAAGGGTAATCAGTGAGTACGGGAGTAGACTTCTTTTTTTTAAAGTCAGACATTCTATTGTTAACTGAGCTGAGCTGTCTACTGATTACCAAGTTAAACAGCTCATCGTAAACTTTCGTTATACTCTCCCTCCCTACAAGAACCGTCTTCCGGAGAGAGCAGCTGTTTTCTTCCTGAAGTTCAATCGGCTTGACTGCGACAGTGTGAGTGAGACTACATAACTTTGTCACAACCAACAGAATTACCAGCTGCACATGTTTGATATTGGGTCTCATCAGCACTGTTCTTAGTGTAGTGAAGTTCTAGTGACTTTCTAGCCCGTTCTGGTTATGCCAGACTGTCCAGGACGTGAATGTAAACTTATTGATAGCTTGTGCAAAGACCACGAGCACAAAGGAAAGAAATAAAACAAGCCTTCTCATTTGAAAATGCTCTCCTTCCTGATTCGTGGTAGTACTGGCCTTCTAGTCCGTGTCAGCGAAACCATGTTTGGGGAAGACGATTCACTTATCACAAACCAGTCGTGCTGATTTAGCAGGTGGGCTGAACACGGAGGATTAGTTTGGCTGTCCTTAACCGGACCACGTAGACGACAGAACTCGAGTTGTCAGTCGTCGTGTTCCGGTTGATCCTTCATCGGAATCAGAACTGACCTCGCAGTTTATGTTACTGAAGCGTAATAAGACTGTTGAGTCAGATCTCCCCATCATCTTCAACAAGAAAATCCGAGGTCTATGTGCTAACCACCGTCTATTATTTGTCGCCTCCCAGTTACTCAGCTTTATTTTACGCTGACCCACCATGCCCATGCGTGAAAACAGACATGATTCCGACCCATGTTTACTCCCCGATGGATCCTGGAACCTCGGCAGTCTTACAACCTTTTACAACCTTTTTAGACTCAAAGACTGTCTTCTAGTAGAATGCTAGTAATGCTCTCAGGAAGTGAAACCTTCGCAAGAATGCTCCACAGAAATACGTTAATCTGCTATGGTCGCTGTTCGTTCACTCTACTAACAAGGTGAGAGTTCGTAGACGACCGTCTCGAGTGTTTATCACTTGTACTGATGCTTTCCCGAAATATCCGATCTCCATTATTCCGCTTAATTTTGTCGTGGATAACATTCTGGAAATTGCACCTGAGGAATCCAGTGGTCGTGGTATACGGTTTCTTTCCGACACTAGACCGACCAGAACGGAGTATGCAGGTGTCGTTTTCTCGCCTACCTCCTCTGCCGGAGACGTGACGATTATGCTGAATAAGGTGAATAACCGGACTGGTCTGTATGGAATGCGTGCCGCGCTTTTAAAGTCCAGCGCGATGATTCATGACCGGGACATTCTCGCTCTCACATTCTTTATGTCAAACAGTCCGTTTGAAACTGTTGACAGTTGCACATGCTTGTGTAGTACCATCTCGTCAACTTGTATGCAACGTGGTCGTTCGTCAGCACACATCTGAACGTTCGGGGTGCGCGGTCTCTTGATCAACCAATCAGGTTGCACTATCTGCGATGGCTTGGTCGCATACTTCGTATCCCAGCTGATCGTTGACCACACCAGGCGTGAAGCCGCTGTCAGTTAGGTGAAACTGTATAGGGGTTACGAAATTTGAAAACCCCGATCGTTCCGCCTAATAGTGTGGGTAGGCATCGCCTGCGGGGTTAGGGTCCTCAGGGTCATTCAGATCGCTGGTTGGAAACATATCGTTGTCAGTGTTACATCAGTATCCACTATCTTTCTAGCTTTCACATCCACCACCTTTTTAAAATTATATTTATATATTTCCTCCCGAAGTTTTGTATATCGCTGCCGTGGTCGCTCGTGTCTCTGTATCAGTTTTCTCACCTTTTTATACGAATTCGTTTGAAGAAACTGTACAATTGAGTAATTCTAAGTAGCGTCGTATTGTGTTGATTCCTCGCCACCGTCATTTTCAGCTTTGAGTTGTATGCGCACATAGGTTACACAATCATCATACAGTGATGAAGGACCTGACGTTGGGGTAAGCACTAACAGTATCTACATGGTGGAGGAAGTCAAAACATTCCACTGGCTTCGCCCTGGCCAACATTTTACACCGTTCAGCAATGTGGTAACTCGCAGACCGGGATACTGTCAATAAATTCCAATCCTGGCGGTTGACAACTAACGATAATATTGGCTGGGTAACTCCCCGCTAGCGGACTAACCTCCTAATCATCATCTCTGAGCCCCATGTCATGTTGAGCAGAGCAGTATATGTAGGAATGTAGTATCCAGGGCAGTGTTCTTCACTTAGTTATTACTTTGAGAAATTCTACGAAGTTGGTTGACCGCAGTCTATCCACTATCTTTCATCGTAAATGTCCTCAACCCGTATGGCAACTGTGTCACTTGACTTGACGTTTCCTAATGCTCAGATTATGATACACAATCTTTGATATCCCCTACTAACTGAAGTTTGCAAGAGATTATGCGTGGGCACTGCTCACGTTTTCTATTGACCACTTGGTGGAGGTTGTTGTGTGGTAGTTCTGAGTACAGCTACTATTATGTAAGTCTTGCACTAGGTTCCTTATTTGGATATAGGTCCGATTTTGGTCTGTTAGAACGATGCGTGGACGTTTCTGTCGAACAGGTCTTTATATTTTAGTGATCTACCCTGAAGGTAATATGTAAGTTAGCTGGAGTTGGCTTAATAATACCGCCCTGTGTTTTCTTCCAAGGGGAGCTTGGCCAATTTCAAGCCCTAGAAAATGTTTTCTGGGTGGTGCTTTTCTCTCTCAGAATGTATTCAATTAAACCTCACAAGAGATTCTTGAACAAGAGTTTAGTCTCGGGAACACTATGTCCAGGTTTGGTAACCGTTTCTTACATCCATTAACCACTGCATCGACCAGATGTTCGCGAGTTCCCTTTTGAATGCATGGTTTCTCCGTACGGCTTGTTTTTTAGCCGGACAAATGAATGCTGGACAGTACCGATACGAAAAAAAGCGGGTTGATTAACCATTTACTTTCAGGCATGCACACCTTGGTTTTTTTTCAAGTAGCACTCAACTGGGAACCTCGAGATGTGCTCTGCAGCATCAGTGTGCATTGCTTTTGAGGACGGTTGCGGTTACATAGCTAAACCATTGTATAATGCATTTATTAAGTTCAGTCATTGCTTAGGAAGTTGCATCAATCGTGGTGGGGTTCATGACATAAAGTAGAAGTTCGCACCTCCAAGGCTCAGGTTGTCCCCATCACTCTAGATCCTCTCTGATATCAGAGCTAATTCCTCTAACCCTGTGGAGCGCGTGCACTAGGTGGCTTCCATGGGAGTTCTCCGCGAAACGTAACCGTTCAGAGTGGGAGGTGTAACTCATCTGCAGGCAGGCAGTCGCTAATTCTTGCATCCAGTCGCGCGCGTCTAAGTCTGTCAACGGATAACCGTCGATGGGAATAGGAAGCAGATGGTTAAAGATTAATATCATGGTATGCAGGATAGAATAATGATTCGATATAGGGAATTGGAGGCCGTTTCGTCATACATTGCGTTCGTTTCCCGAGTTATGGGCTCTGTTACTAGAGTTAATGCGCGATGCTATATTATTGCGTTCTGTGATGTGCATATCTCTGTTTTTCGATCCAGCAGCTTGTGAACTAGGAACAACTAACGAGGCCGGGTAGTAAAAACTGCAAAGACTGTTTTCCTATTCCCACCCATAGTTTGATTGTTTGATCCCATGTTAAGGATTAGGCAGGTGTTTCGCTGGGGCAAAATCCCCCACTCTCTCCTGCCTTTTATTTTTTAACTATAGCTTTTCTTTTTTCCCCTTTTCGTGGTTGTCTGGCCGTTGCATATCAATATTCACCACCGCTTTATTGCTTCCGATGATAATGGATCGCGTTAACCATGAGCTTTGTGGTGGAAATCTACTCGATTCACCGCTTATCCAAACCCCGACACAACAGAAGATCTGACAAACGGTCAATCCAAATATCGCGTTAAAGACACAACATCCGGATTGGACGAAAAATCTCTGTGTTGTGCCTTCTGTTATTCGCCAATTTGTCTGTTCCTCATTCCACCAATTAACATACAGTTTATGACCTTGCATGTGTGTTATAACGCTGAGCAAGGATATTCACAAACACAAAAGGAGGCGTTAGCAGTCTACTCGGCTGGATAAATATTTGCTGTTAAATTCAAAATTGTTACGGATCACCAGGCTCTGCAGTATTTGTTTGACCCCCACAAATCAATTGCCAAATCATCAGCGGCAATGATACAGCGATGGAGTCTAGTTCTAGCAGCATACGACTATGACATCGTTCATCGTCCTGGTAGACAGATTCCTCAGGCGGATTTTTT
>QNGE01005762.1:19086-39211 GCA_008508345.1 Paragonimus westermani
TGGACAAAAGAACTCGTTTGGCAATCACTACCAAACTCCCGCTTCCTAACCTCCTCGTTACTTACACACTGGTGCCACTCGACACGAGCAATTGAATGCAGACATCGGTGATCAAAATACTTGAGGACGGTTCACGTCTTCTACCCTGAGCGGCCAGGTATCGCTGCCGTAAAGTGATACGGCCCTCATCATTGTCTTCTATACGTGACCTTTAAGCTTCAGTGAAATATCTCTTTGCTGACATGCCCAAGGTCATTCTGTAGAAACGTTCGCGATCTTTTTTACCCGATTGATGTTCCCAACAAAGTAGAGGCAGCGGTTTATCAATAAAAGTATGGCAACATGTTGCTATACAAACCTCTATGTACGTTTTGATCATTTTCTTTTCTAAAAGTCTATTTCTGTGCTGTTTTCATCTACCTCTAGGAAAAAGGACCTGCGTTGTTTACCTCCGGACGATTTAGCCGTCAATGTATTCTTGCCAGCGAAGTAAGTTAATATCTGCCGTGAAGTTTAATCTTGCAATACGGTATATCTTCTCGTCTACTGGCTGTGTTGACTTGTTTAAAAACTTTGTCTGATATTGGAAATACACATGTGCACCTGACCGAGTGATACTCAGTGTCCGGCTTTTCCGTACATCAACTGAATTTCGTGCACACTTCCTCTAAAGTGCACAAAGCTGCAAATGGAATAACCGCGTTGACGGTTTTTTCACATAATTACTGTTGTTCGACTGTCGGCGATACGCTGCCTAGCATTCCTTCTATAACAAAACCCAGGTGGTTTCAACTGTTGCACCGAATGTACACATAATGACTTTTTTCTATGCGGAAAACTCTTTTGTGATTATATTCCTAAATGTCCGAACACAAATACATTGAGGCATATTGTACCTGGGTTATGTTTGGTGCATTGTCAGACAGTAATGTTGTGCAAACTCGAGGCTCTCTCCAGACTTGCTCTCAGCAGACACTTTTCGGGACAAAATGATGTCGTTCATGTTGGACATTCATAATGAACACTTCCGGTCACGGAACCTCAAAACGATGCTCGAGTTTGTTTCTTTTATTCAAGGTTGGATTTCATTGTGCGGCTAAGATTTCAACGACCGGCCATGTGTGCTTGAGCACCGTATGTCGCAGTTTGTCTTATTTGCATATAGTTGCAGTTTGCAGCTGTGATATTCCGCCTGCTTCAGCTTCACCTGTGTAAGATTGCCCTCCCTTAGTTGAATGGAAAGTTTCTTTGTAGACTATCCGTAAACGTCGGGTGGTGATCAATGAACAAAATGCGTAATTTCATTGTGGTAAATGGGTTCATTGGTTGTCAATATTCCCGAACTGGCCTCAGGATATCAGTGTATTCAACGCAATCTCTATAAAGTCATGCTCGGATTTTTTCCACACACCCATCTGTCTTCATCAAAAATATAAATTCTTCGATTTTCTGCTCAAATTCACGAAATTCGTTCACATGTAGTGCGATGCCCGCTAGATTCGTTTAACTTAGGCGACCCGGGATACGCCGATTTGCTTGCGAACCTCTCAATTTGTAGAGGGTGGTCATTTGGTGAATCAATTTACCGCCAGGCACGGTTCCCCCTCATCCACTCCGTACAGGAGAGGTTTTGAACCCGGCGTGGAGGACTATTCTGAATTGTCTTCTTACGTCGAACTGAATGTTAGTGTCAAGGGTCACATGAACCTTATTAATTGATTTCCTTGAAGGAGGTCCATTCACGATTGATAGCTAAGTTAATTTCTTCTGGTAGGCCCTCCACGACTCTTTGGAGCTTAACACTCATTGGTCATCAAATCACCAGACGATTGGCTAAGTTTGGGTTTGCTTTTGAAACGCTCTTAATTTGTTACTCCCTCTTGTGTTTTCTGCTATCGTATCTTAAAACTCGGTTATATTTGGCGTCGGGCTGGGCCCCGCAAACTAGTGGTTTCTGGGACCGCCTTGTTTGCAACAGTCGCGCATGCACTGTTCTGTCGACATCTGTGAACACGTGCCATCAAAGGTTATTTGGTTTCTGACTATTTTTTATTCCACTTACCCAAGCCTTATGGTTTATTTATCAATGATCAACTGCACCGACCTCATATGTGGGCTAAAACTGCTCGAGAGCAGTTCAGCTGGCCTGAGGCGGATTTCGTAGATGGCGAGAGTTAACTGTTTAATTATTGCGTTTCAGGTGGTCCTCCTCCAGATGTAGAAGTAGCCCTGTGGTTTAGACCACTGAACCGTAACAGGGTCCCGACTTCATTCAACCTTGTCTTTCTAAAGATGGTTTTGAGAGATTGTTATGGGAACTACCAACACTCAGACGGTTTGAGAAATTGAATAGGTGCCTCTTGTGTGACCATTACCGGCAGTTATTTCCGTTTTCAAAAAAGGAGACTCAAAGTCGGTGTGACAACTACAGAGATATCAATCCAAACTCTGTGATTTTCAACTTATTCATTGGTGTAGTAGTATATCAAATCACTAAGTGCAGATCTATAGGGGTCTGGCGAGCTTCCCGTTCGACTGATGGTGCATTCAGTACATTTCACTTTATGACGAGTTTTGGAGCCTTGACACGTATAGTCGACCAACGGTCGTAATATTTTTAGATCTGATTACCGCCTTCGATTCGATCGCGCGTAACGCTATCTTCAACTATTTCCCTCACATTGGAGTTCCACAGAAGTATGTGAATCTCTTACGTTCACCACATGCTTGTTAATCGTTTATGGATAGCTGTCTTGGTTGTCCGTCGCTTCGAGTGGTATTCGCCTAGGGTGTCCAATCTCTTGTTTGCTGTTCATCTTCGTCACAATCAACATTCTAAAAGATACTCCTAAGGAACCCAATGAATTTATTACGAAGTTTCTATCTGCTACAAAGCTGACCGTCACGAAGCGCTTAGCCCCTCTGGTGAATACACGCATACCATGCTGAACAAGGTGAGTGGCCTAGCCCGCACTTCACACTTTCAAGATGGGGTATACCCCTCCTTTCCTCTGTTACAGTCAGTCTGATTGTAGCTGCGGGTAGTCCCCCGCGATTGGGTAGAACCACCGTTTTGTCTGTTAGTCCGCACTCAATGGTATGGTCACGTGAACTGCACAGCTGTCGACCAGCGCTTGTGTTTCGAAAGCTGAATTCATCAGTTGATCAACTGCTAAGAAGGCATGGCTTGTGATGATCAAATCACATTGTTCATATACCTGTCTACCATCTGTCATCCCAGGCATTCTCTACTTTGGTCACCAACGTCTGCACAAAACTGTGAGGTAATCAGGCATTCACACGCTGGATGAACTGTGTAATTATCAACTGCCAAGTCGGATCTTCATGTTCACCCAAATCACCGGTTAGTGTCGGTGTTTTAGGTTACGGCACGCTGTACTCAATGGTCTGACAGCGTCCGCTTTACTACCTACCTTTCCGCCCTTTTTTCCCTCTGTTTTTTGTTTCATTTTTCTTGTGATAGCATTATTTTTTTAAAGATATTCTTTGTCACCGTTGCCGTTAACGGCTGTTTGCACCACGGTGTCATTTGGTCAGACCAATGGCCGTTTGTGAACAGTGAATAAATCGTTCATCAATATCATCGACCCTTACCGAAGTAGATAACTTGAACTGACTGCTAGAGTGTTTTCTTTCAAAAAGAGCACATTTGTCGCATACTGTAAGCAATCTGTCAGCACCACTGTTTGAGCGAAACGCCCTTGATTTGATTGCTCGAAGATACTCTGGCGGGATCATTCATCCTACTGCATCGCTCCGATCCTAAGCCCACGTGGTGAACAGGAAGCCTATACCGTAATGTTGCCCGTAGGATCTTGGAGCCTGAGAATCGTTCAGAGAAACAACCGTCTATTCACTAATTCTTGGGTGGTACTTAAATGTACTTTAATTTCAGTCCTTCTATTGTTTGCTGCTAGGACAGGTGCTCATTCACTAGGGCTGCCGTAGTCATTGCTTTGGTGCTGAAATGACCATTTCGTAACAACGGTGAGCATCCTTTCTGATCACAACAGATTACCGTCACTGCTTTGTCCGTACACTTCTTAACTGGAACGACTTGATGTGAAAAGTCTTGAAACAGGAATCCGCCTCTGCTAAATTGGATCTAATTTGTGACAACAGGTACTCATCGGAGATTAGAAAGAGGTATTAGGTATTTAACGCCGTTTTTCTTGATCGCCTTCAGCGTGCTTCCGTCGGCAATCGAACTGATCATCTTGCAGCTTACCTGCATAATCCGACTCTTCTTAGATGACCTTAATGTACGCAGCATGCATACCAAGCCAGTGTCGGCACTACTAAATGGGGGTATTCATTTTCACTCGAAAATTTGTTTCAAAATCCCAGTTGGCAATTCTAAACTTGTAGGTGCAGGCACGGACAACGGATGGTGCTAGTTCTATTGATCGACCACCCGAATCGTCGGTTGGTCGGGGCGAATGCTCACCTACCAGACACTGTTTTCGAGGCCACCAGTGTCAGTCCAGCATGACCAGAGCGTGTGAGCATTCGTCTGATATGGTTATCAGAACACGCTCATTCAGGTGCTAGAAACTGTCTGTAAATTAATCCATGGTAGTCAGATTTGAGTCAATCAATTGGAAATGTGTCAGATAATAGAATCACGAATCATGATTCAAACAGCAGTAAAGCAATTCAAGATCTCAGAACGAGGTGTGGATGATTCACCAAACCACGCAGTTTGGAAAGATATATTGCATACTTAACTGTCTGTGCACCATTTTACAAGTAATTTCGATGGTCGACATCATTGCATATAGCCACTCTTGTTGAGGGGTACCAGTAAATCAAGGATGTCAAGTCAAAGATCGGATTCATCGTTGAGACAGGTTCCACCCCATAACACCATCAAAGTTACCTTGTGGTTTTCATTTGATGTTTGTACGCATGGACGTCTAAGTCAGTCACCCCACGCAGAAGGTGTGTGCTACCTAACGTCTACGCCTCATGAGATGATTCGCTATCTTATAATAAATAAGGAATTTAATATAATTTTCTAAGTTGTCCTTTGTGAACCGTCAACCTTGTGCAAAAACTCTCGTCCAGAACGGGCACTTCCGTGGTTGTTTATGCAATTCGATGTTTTTAATGCTTTAGCCAAATAATGTTTGTTGGGGAACGCTAAAGTTCATCATATTCTGGACAATTCGTTTGTCATGTCTGCTAAAGCTGGTTGCCCTACATAATTATTCTGCTCAGTCCACAGACCTATGCTTGGGAAGGTGGCTCACTGCTCGCGCAGAGGCAAGATGATTTGGCACAATTTCTGGTCACTCGTGCGGAATACGAAGAACACGGATCAGCCTTCTGTGAACGTCGGTTTCCTGTCTCTTAATCGTAAGACACGTGCACATGTCCCTTTCCACACACCCGGCGACCTCAACATGTATACGCACATCAAATCTCCCTATGATTTTGAATTTTGTTGTGTACATACCAACGTGGCAAATACCACCCTGTTTGAGATATCTTTATGTGTTTGACAATACAGGTAACAAACGAAATGAAATAGCATGCAGTAGTGAGAGAAAAACTTAAGAGAGAGCAGTCAACGACGTGAAGATCAAATCGATGGCAAAAATATGAAGTTCGCCCCTTTGGTAGAATACGCATGAGTGGACAGGTGGGAGACATGGAAAGAACATCCAAAAAGCAGCCCAAAGCAAGTACATGCTCGATTTCGCTCCTGGGCTTCTGGTGCGCAAAAACTGCAGACATCTTGCGCCGCATGTGTACTTTGTAGTTTTGTAATGTGGACAAGAAAGCAATGAATGTTTTCATAAAAAAAACATTGGTGCTCATGAGTGAAAGAGAACAACAGTATCTCTTCACGTAAGTTGGTTTACGAGAGCGTGAAGAAGGGGCTGGGACATAAACTGCCTCTTCGCGTTAACCGTGTATACACAAAAACCAGAAAAACTTAAAGGTACAGATAGACAGATGTTGACTCAATAAAGTACTGTACATAGTTTCATAAGGAAGCGAAACAGTCGACAAGAAAGAGAAGTCAGAGTGTGAAAGTACGCTATAAACAAGTGAGCAAAAACGGACCGCATGGTGATGGTGGCGTGGCAAGTTGCTTTTAGCGTAAGCCAAATCTAAAAAGAATATGTATCTATATGTTTTCAAAAAAGCATGTACGATTTTTATAAATTCTACGTGGTATCATATGGACAGTTCGCCAGGTCAAAATTACAAAAAAAGAAAGGACAAAACAGACAAGCACAGGAGTATTGCACACGTCGAGACGCGTTGGTCATCGGTATCCTGTCGGCTCGTGAAACAAACCACAATAATATTGAAACCTGTTGTACCAGGGAATACAAAGCACGAGGTAGTTAAAACTGAGTCTCTTGATACCACCTCATTGAGATCGAAGGAATCTGGCGCGTCGCGCGTTTTTTCACAGCAAGCTACGGGCTTAAATGTGTTTTGTTTTTCGCCTACTCGTGAGTAGTGAGTAATTGTCCGAAATATTTGAGGAATTAAAATAAGAAGCGCCCTGGCGCTCCCTGTGACCCTCTGTAGGTTTCTGCCAGATAAGCTGATTTCGGATCTCTTCTCTCCGAATGAGCCGTGTAGAGTGCCAGATCACGAGGTGAAAAGTGTTCTTCTAACTGACCGTGGTAGTAGCCACCACGTGGATTGGAGTTCAACAGACTTTGATAATGTGCGTGCGTACTCGATGCTTGGACCGCTAAACCGTGCCGATGCGCTTGTTGTTGCTGTTGGTGATATTGATGGTAGGCATAGGCAGCTGCAGCTGCTGCTTCCGCAGCAGCCAGCCCAGAAACCTCGTGGATAGAATGAGCGAGGTGGGTCGCCGTTTGGGGTTGTGCGTGGTCCATGGAACGTGAAAGAACGTGTGTGTGTGAATTCTGGCGGAGCTGCTGGTGATAAAAATGATAAGGATCCGCGTGACTTGAATAAGACGAATTGTTTGTGCCGAAATCACCCGTATGAAATCCAACATGTTCACCAGATTCGGCTGAATGCGCGCCCGGATGTTGGTAAACATTTGATTCAGGTGGCAGGTATCGAGGATATTGGTTCGGTGAGAAAGCCGCGCTAGGTTGATGCGCGTACGGATTGATTCGAGTTGGGCTGTGCGCGTGGGTAGCTTGATGTGTAGCCGTTGCTGGTAAGCCACCCATAAAACCTTGTCCATCACCGCGACCTGTTGAATAGAGCCGATATCAGGAAATGAGCGCAAATATCGAGAAAATCGGTTAACTTGTGTAAGCGCCATATCTTTGGAAAGTTCTGTAGGTTGCACGATTTGAGGTACGGGAAATAGCCGTTAAGCGGCCATCGATAGTGAATGGGAAGAAATAACATTCTAAATAGTGGTAGCCTTGATTGTTACTAACTGTAGTAGTTCCTGTGATGAATGAGCGTCATGGCATGTACACGCAATCATGACTTTAAGTTGATGGTTTACTAACATTTCATTTCCTCACATTGCTGCTGCAGGTGCTCATTTTTTAGCGTTATACGAGACACTAGTTAAGATTATGTGGTCTTTCTTGGTAATAACACCACTACAACTCAATCATCATCTGACCTTGGAAATTCTACACCAAGTACGTTTACAAAATTTTCTGTCAATTGAACACGTGGGCATTTTTCACCAGCTGAAAATTCTCACTGCAACAGAGCTCGTCATTGTCGTTAGTGTGATTATCTGCATAAAGGTTCTTCTCATCAACGTAGAGCACTATACTTTTCTGAATTATTTGGCATTTGTCTGTACCATATTCACAGTTGTCAAACTGAACGTCTACTGAACAGCGCTGTCAAGCGATTCTGCCTGTTGCAAGTCAGATGTGCCCCCATTTTGAAACCGCTAAAGGAGGGATAGGAGTGGCTGGATGTACATTAGTCGATTCGTCCCTCCGATTAGTTATTACGATGGAATGAAGCTGGGCTTTTCATGGAGATAAGTTGTACACTCCTCTGATTCACATCAGACGGCTTCAGTTTCAAACAGATGCCATATACGGTCGATGCCGAACGAAATCGACAGAGTCGAGTCCCTGTGGTCGTTTGGTAGACCTGTCCTCTTCCAACACACTGGCTTCCCGTTGTTTCGTGGCAAGACATGAAAAAACAACTCGTATCCCTGATTTGACCTAGGTATCAAGTAACAGACAAGATAGCAAACTAACAGCAGTCAACACAATGTATTTCTACACCAACTGAATCTAGGCTCAAGCATTTAACCGCACACAATCAACCCTACATTTCTTTCGCCATTTTCTTTAAAATACCTAAATCGAATTCTACACGAGCGTAGCACCCTTATTCTTAAGTTGACCCGGAAAATTAACTAGTTTCTAACTGAAACCTATTGCTTATTATGCTCGCATGACTCGGGTTCATTGCATTGTCTTTTATTTACTGAAGATAGACAGTTTAAGAGCTGAAAATCTACCTTTGGGATCATGTCAAGCATATTATTGGTGTTTGTATGCTACAGGTAAGAACAAACGGGTTCGGTAGATGTCTGGATTGGAATCCCGTACGAGGTGAACATTGAATCGAACTGCTCGACGCTGTTGTGCTCATTTCTGATCAATGTAAGCAAATCGCAGTCTATATACAAGTCCCCGCAAAAACCCACGTGAACGCCCTTCTCCACTAGCTGCCCGTTACCACGTTTGGTACACTATGCGTAATTTCCTCAGGCAAACGATAACAGTTATACTTCTATCATCATCACAGGTGTATATGAAAACTTTCTGACGCTTCGGCCCTTCCACGGCGCTCACATGACCTTGAATGAAAGAATGATCAAAAGATACTGCGTAAGTCAAACAGTCAAGCGGAGCATAGAACAAGTCAGTTTGTTTGTTGATGTAGCCTGTTCGGATTGATTGGGAGCCACGGTGGACAGATCGGAAGCGGTAGGTCACACAAACAAACAGTCACACACAAACGCCCATGTCGCTGCACACAAGCATCATTTGCAGAAGAAACAAGACCGAACAACACTCGTGGGCGCTCGGACACCCGGTAAGATACCAGAGCTAACAGTGCACATCCGCAACTAGCTGCTTGCGTACTGGACGGCCTCCGACCAAACAAACGCACGTGAACCAAGTGGATCGTCCATGAAAAAATCGGTTGTGATTGCATGGACACACGAATCGTGCAAAACAGTGGACAACACGTGACGGCATCCCAAACCGCCCACCACGCTAGGTACAGTCTGATCCAGCCGCGGAGGCACGTGTCACTCAGATATGATGCTTGTGTGTGTTGAAAATGTGAACAGCGGAGGGAAGCATGCACACAAAGTGTAGACCACCTCTACCACAGCACCCGTGTCGACATTCAACATTTGCGCGGGCGTACACGCACGAGACTAACACAACAGTTCGGTAGAGCGGGGCTAGGACAAGATGTGCACAAAGATTGAGGCGCAACGATAAGCCTATGGTGACAATAAAGCAAGCATGCTGCACGTACGGGACGGCCCCGTTGACTGCGTGAGCAACAACCACCTCTACCTCATGACAAGATACGCGCGCACGCGTGCCATTCAGCGCCCCACCAGCATTTGAACAACACAATGTGAAGTGTGCGCGTGTAGACGAACGACGGCTGAAAGCGTGCGCGCGAAACGAGAGGCGGACACTGCCGTTCCGATCGCTCAAGCCAATCGATGTGAGCTTGTATGCTCATAGTCGGTCGCACTAGCGCGTGTGTACATCGAGTAGAGCTGGGTAAGCGAGCGTACGAACGAAAAACGTGGAGTAATTACAAACCAATGCCACGAGAAACCAAACGACAAAGCAGACTCGTTAAAGTCGAACAGACAATTGTGACCCGCCGACTGGCTGTATTTACATACACAATGATCATAACAGCAAGGAGAGTCAGATGTCTGGTGCAGGACGCCTGATAAGGCCGTCAGCGGATTTGACAGACGCGACAATCGCCGATGCAGTTTCAGGCAAACTAAATTGACTGTTTGTATGCATCCGCGTACATACGTAGAGGTTGACTTCAAAGCCTAGAAACCTGACAGCAGTGCAACCTAGATCGGGTCAAACTCCAGCGAGTGTGGGCGCCACATCTGCAGTATCGAATGCTGTTTCAGTGTTCTGATTCGACCAGTTACTGCGCTATTGTTTGAAGATCAGACACAAAAGCGAGAAAGGAGGAGGGGACCATCAAAGAGTCGGTGAGGCTTATTATATATATATATAAAGTTTACAGATAATTGGGTCGACATCGTTGAAGTCGAATATCAGGTCTAGTTGGACAAAAGAACTTTCTTACTGATAATGAGTACGCTGATGTCATGGGATTGTGTCGAATTAAAACCGCATATCTCTTCACCTTCGGCTGCATCTCAAGGACGATGTCGGCCATTCCATGTGTCAAGACAAAGAGCAAATATGAACGGTGTCCGGGTCGCAACGACCAACCCCCCTCGGTAGCTCGTTGATCTGGACAAACAAGAGAGAGCAACTCGATGCTTCCACATCGGTTTATGACCCACAAAGCGTCAGTAACTCTAGTGATCGGAAGCGGATGGGTATCGCCTACACATGGTGTTCGAAAATCTACCGCAATGGGCGTAAGTTGTCCAGGCACAAAAACGTAGGAGCATTATAAAAGCAGCTTATATACCCCACCGAGCGGTAGTCAACACACTAGCATTATGCATACTTGTTCAGACAAGTGAGAGTATGGTTGAGCGAAGTTGCGTCTTTTAGGAGTGTACTTGTTTCGGCCAAACTTATTGATCAGGGGAACACAGAGGAGATCACTAGCACGGTGAATTAGATACGGAAGTCAGGCCACACCTGAAGAGAAGCGTGTGCACACTCACTAACGGAAAATCGATCCTGTTCACATGAACCAGTGCCGCCATGCTGGGTTGACCCGAAGCTGACAACCGAGGCGGGGTACGGTCATCGGTTCCTCACAAGCACACACACGGGCTGACTGACGTGAGGGTGATGATTCCGACACGGCTGATGGGTCAGGGCTTGGTGCACACACAATCATCAGCTGACATGCACGCACGCATTCGGATAAGAATGCAAAACAGCACCAACTGGCATGCAAATGGCATCTGCTACGACGTGACTGACCTAGTCGGGCCAAAAAATCCAGTGGAAGCAGATGTCATCCCGATTTGCATTGTTCTTACCCCGGCTGCTTGCCAATTGAGGATAGGCGGGCGGACAGAGGGGGGAGGTGATTTGGACTAGGCGCTAGTGGACTGCCAATCACAGACTGAAACTGATTAACTCACTGTCCTGTACACTCTGTACTTAATGGACACGATTGTTTCGTTCTTGCATTGTTTGAAACTGTCCGCGTGCGTTTTTTGGACTACAGCGATAAGTTCAATAGCGCCATTGAAGCGGCCGCTTGAGATTACAACTTAACTGCATCTCTCAATCACCCACATGAGTGATTCAACAGCCGTGCCCAATCATTGCCGTCCCCGACGTTTCACAGGATGCAACTTTCCACCATCGTTCCTATTTTATGATTCTCATGGCAACTCCCGAAAACACCATTTTACTCAAACATGCGGATGCTGTAGTGTATCACGAATGTAGCATCGTTTTCAGGCTGATCATCCACTGTTTGAGTTCTTTCTCTCAAGCTAACAGTAGCAAGGCGCTTTCAATGATGGTCTACCTCTCGGCAAATCGAGCCAACAGCAAGCATTCATGTCCATTTTCTTCTCTGAAGTGTACAGGTGCCACAATGAGCCCAATATGACATGGTCTCTAGACAATTGTCCTCATTAACATTCGAAGGAGTGATTGCACGGGACCCTCCCCACCCTTCATCAGTTAAACCTTTTCCAAGGAAAACTGTATTGACCTTTGTGTGCCTCCTCGTTATACATAGTGTCCGTCCGCTTTTTTCCAGGTTTGTCGCCAAAAGAGATACACACATTTCGGCGAATGTTCAGAACAGTTATCATGTTATTTTGATAGTGTTATTGCTGCCATCATTTTAATTCTCACGGTAAATTCTCATCCAAACAAACATTCGGCGAATTCGAATCTTTCTAGACATATTTCCATACTTTTGACCAGACAATTACACCCGAATCTCGGCGATAGTTCTATCCACCAGATTCGGCTGAACAACGATTCTAGATGAGATGGCGTTATCACAGATGTACCCATAAAATAAATCGACCTCAAATACACAAACTGTAGGATGCAGTATCTAACGAGAACGCAGATACTATAGTTTGTGTGCCGATGTTAGCTAAGGACTTCTTTTCGTTCCACTTCTGGACCAGTTGCGCTAGACAGTTCTGGAATGATAGCAGCTTCCCACTCATCTGACAACTTCTTATTGACAGGGTACACTTGCCAGTGTTTATCAACACAGGTAGATAACTGCTGCTTGCCGGTTACGAGGGTATTTTGAAGCTACCTCAGTTGGCTGCAGCACAGTGTTCCTGTTGACCGCTTTCTACTAGGTTCCGCATCGCTGCAACCCTACCACGGATTAGTGTTCTGTCAGGAAGCTCACGATAGGTGGGACTGTTTCCGCCTAATTCTGAGGCATTTTTCCGGAGCATATGCATCCATTAAATCCGGTTTGTGTTGCACTTTTAAAGTGGAAGTGTGTAACTGCTCCACACTCCGCTAAATCTTCGAACTGGTGCAGCCAGCCACTCTAGTTATGCTGTAGGTGAACAGAGATGGTGAGGCGAAGACTTCTTTATTCCACGTTTGAGTATGATCCAGTCTTGGTTCGTTTCTGTAGAGTGAGTTCGTGTTTTGCATGGCTGGTCTGCATTTGCTTTCATCAGTTTCTTTGCGGTTTGGTTTACTAGCTTGAAATGATCCGTGAAGCGACTGATAAAAAGGTGGTGTTAACAAACTGGTTGCTCTGTTATCGATGTCTAACAATATAGCCGTTCGATTATTCGCATCCAGTTCTACACTCCTTACCTACTCTAATTTAGATTACCTGTTACTCAGACCCAGTTGTCTTATTCGTGAACCAGCCACCGATACCGAACCAGTAGTTTAATTTATTGAACCCGATTGCCTGTTACGCTTTTTTCACGGATGCGCATGACTAATTTGCACATGATGCTTCAATTGTTCTTCATTTGCTGAACATGTATATCAAAGATGGAATGTTTATCTCTTAAAGATGTTGGCTACGATTTAGATTCAAGTTGGGTTAGACGACCGTGGTTAAACTCGCATCGTACTGTCCGTTGTATAACAGTTCAGTATTGTACCGGCTAAGTGAAGGAAAGTAGCACTACATCGATCCAACGCAACAAAATGTACATCACTCAAATGGATACATGTGAGTTGTGGTAGTCGACGCGCATTCACAGTGAATCGAGGTTAAGCCCTTGAGAACGTCAACCAGACAGAAGACGATCGATACATTGCATTCCCTACTTTACATACATACGCACATACAGGTTAACTGCTGATACAATTTGTGACAATAGCCTCGCGCTGATCAATCAATCAGGAATTTAATTTTTCTTCCAAACCAATGGGGTTAAGCTGCATCATATGCCACGTTATCATCGAAGGACGTGGTTAGATCAAACTGGCCACGCTGTTAAACGAAGAATTGGAAACTTTAACCATGGTTACGGTTGTGTCCCAGTAAAACGGTTTTAGGTTAGCTACCGGATCACACATTCAGAATCACTGACTGATCAAAAATTGCATTCACCACAGCAAACGCTCTCAGAACCGAATTGACTATGGAACGCTGAAATTTGAAAATGAGGAACCTGGTTATGTAAATCCGGATCTGGATATCAGCACACGACAATACCTCAGCATAACACTGACGTACGGACCACGTCCAAAGGAGACCAATCAAGCCCACAAAGGTTGGAAGATAGGACGATCGTCAACAGATCCGTTTTAGGACACAGAGTTGACGCATCTACCGTCTCTCAGCTATGACCAAGTCAATGGCTCGTTTACCGACATGTCTGTTGATCCATGTGCCGCAGTCGAAAATCACAGTCATGTCAAAGTTCACAAATGTTCTTCAGACTTTATTTTCAAAAATTCACAAGTCCACTTAAACACCGTCCCCAACCATATTTAGAAAGACAACGATCGATCCAACAAATTCACAGTGCTTGAATACGTGTACGCAAGTAGCACCTTATGTATTGTTCCACTGCTGTTATTAAATAAAGGTTTACGTTGAAGGGTACTCTGAATTGTGAGATATTTTGATTTCAAAAGGTCACATAGAGCCAAGAGAATTATTAGAGAACATCAAACTGATGACTGTTTAGGATTTCGTATGGCATTCCAAACAGATGTTCTCCTCGATGAGCTAATCAATCTGGTACACAACCGTTTTCTTTCGTGCTCTTTGAAACAGTGCATTTGGCTCTGCCGTCAGGCTGAGCTTAACAAGATTACCAATTTCCTATGTTTTGGGATTGGCCGAAAGATCATGCTTAGTGGCACCAGTTCCAGTACACTTTCGTCTTTTTGGTTACTGTTGCTTCCGCTTCTCTTTTCTATGCCTCGTCATTTTTCTGATATGATTTGTTCCTCTCCCACAGTGCCTCCATCACTGGCTGTATACGAGAGCATTTGTTCAGAACTGTAATGGAGTCATCGCCAGTAGCATGGTTTGTCTGGTCTTGCGGTCAAGTTCTCTTAGCTCAGCTCAACTAGCACTTGTCCATAAGAAGGGAGTAATATTTGTCTAGTCACTTTTCACCAGCTAGTTTATTTGTTCTGCTCGGTCATGTGTTGATGAGATGATGGATGAGTCCAAGTGTTTCACCGTTGCAATAGAAAATTTTCCATTTGGTACTGTCAAACTGAAAAAAAGATGATCATAATATCTGGAAAACAGTCTTTCTGGAACAACACAGTTTCCCAACATTCGGTCTACCTATCCAAATTTCACGTCTCGGAGATATTAGTCAGTTTCTCAAAACTTTCCAGTGCATTGAAAATCCCATCCTAATGTCTCCAAACGCCATGAACCCTATGAACCGTGCTATAGGATGCATCGTTAAATACATTCTTTCCTGGTCTAGTAGTCTTGTGCCAGCCAAGAGTCTAACAGGTCGATTTAGTTTTATGTGTATACCACAAACGGTCGGTCTCTATGCTTTTCCAACGTGAGTGAGATTGTGGCAGTAGGTTTTTTAAAGGGTATTGCGGTTGGCAACCTGCTACATCGGCAGGGACGTTCACGTAACCGCCATAATCATAAGTACGGCGCAACACATTGTAATTCATTGACCGTTGCGAAATATTTCGTGCTCATTTTTCCGACGGAGTGTCTGCAAAAGTTAGAGTGGAAACTGACAGCGTTTCAGTGGAAGACGACAACCGTTATCTTCATAACCGGGTAGCTTCTTACTAAGTTATGTGATGGGAAGGCATAGACACAAAGATATGGGCAAAGGCAAATCCCGAAGCAGTGCATTCGGGCATGCACGTGCTGTGCGAAGAGCAGAGGTTGCAAAGCATGGAAATTCCGCAGGCTAGTTGTTCCTGGATAATATACGTCTTGCGATTTCAAAGAAAATTTAGTGTCCTTCTGGCCACTCCTTTAATTTTCCGATGGGCGCCATTCAAATTTCCAACCAACTACAATAGGTTCCATTGTCACAGGCCACGTGTCCTCTAATGTATGGCTACGTAAACAGGAATCAAATTTCGATCTCAGAACAAAAAGACAAGACGTGTCGAATTAAAATGGACAGGAAGGTTCAACACAAGCAAGCGATGCATCTACTTCGGTGTCAACCAGAACTGAGAACAACGAGCATCATCAGTCAAGCTACATATGCGATATAGTTGTTTCAAAACGTGACCGACCGAATGCTATGTCTTTAGCCACCGAGCCACTTGAGGTCAGAAAAAGTGCTGCAGAGATCCACGCAATGCAGTTTATTGACACACTACACCGAAGTCCAAAAAATCGCAAATCTTAAAAAAGGCAACTTGTTGAATTTTAAGGTTTGGTACATTCGAACGCTTAGGGGAAAGTGCTCGTATGTAAACAGTATATAAAGTATAACGGATTGGTTAAAATAATCTACTCCTTTTACCGAAAGTTTTTCGAGCAATTTGATCATGTTCTACGCATTCGAGGATAATGCAGTTCATTGTAATTCAGCAACTAACTGAATGACATTCAGTATATTGTCCTGCTCAGCTTAGTAGTGAGGTGAAAATAGACGAGAAGGAGAATTCTTGAATTATAGTCACCTTCAGTTGATCCGTCTAGAAAAGTTGACACCATTGCACTGACTACACGTGATCACATTGTTGCACGGTGGTAAATATAGAACGGTAAAAGGGAAGTTAACTTCTTTCTCACTAACTTTTATTCTGAACAAAGTCCACATACTAGTATGTATAACCGCAGCACCAATCAAATCGAAATTGTGTGGATATTTTGTGTTCGTCACATCAAACTGTAAGTTGAAGATCATCGACATTTTACTACCCACCACAGAGTGTATGAAAAACAAAATACATAACACCTACCATTCAATGAGCCTCTCGGTAGTTTTGTTTCCTTATCTTCAAACTCACTAGTTGCTTCTTTGTGGTTGCCAATTCACGAAGAATGTTCTCGCTGGAAGACAGACATTAGTGGCATACTCATTTGATACGCTTAATTATCCCTTTGAGAGTTCGAAATACTTTATCCAACTTGACGTCATCATCTCCAGTTTCCGCACCACACTGCTGCTGCTCTCACAGTCCGCTTTCATCGATCGATTCACGACATCTGGGTACATAGTTCCAACCGAAACCAACTATTTGTGGGCGTATACCGTTCGAATCTCGCATAGTTGGACAAAGTATGTTTGATGTATTCACCCTCGTCAAACGAAGGTTGACAGTTACCGAAGACTATTTTTGAGAAGTCCGATTAACCTAGACCGCACTCCGCGAGAAACGGCAACGCTAGAGCTTGATATATTCAGTTAGGACTGTTTGAGCCAACAAATTGCACCCGAAATGCCTGCTTAAGAGATTCTCATTAAAGTAGTCGTAGTGCGCATGCAGACAGTGTCTGCCGCACCTCGCCTTGTTTAGCTTAATGGCGGATGGTTAGAGGAAACCACAAGGTGACCTGGCGATGACTTGCTCCCGAGCCACAAAAGCATTGACCGTTCCACTGAACAAGGTTGTTAAGTGCCGTCTATATGGATTGTGAGTTTCAGACCATCCGAGCCGCCGTTCCCTTGTCACTTTGTTGTTGAGGCTTTTCGACCGATTCTGGCACGCTCCAGGTGTCATGCACGTCTTACTGTTCACCAAACACGGTACAGTATGTAGTACGCGATCGTTAACTTTGAAGCACAGGGAGTGTATGCTTTTTCCAATCATCGTGGATTCCGGTTTCTCGCCTGCTGCAACGCAGCATTGCTACTATGTCAGTTTTCCCCGTTGGGCTCTTCAGTCCAAGTCACTGCCTGCCTTTGTAACCAGATTCCTGTTTGGCATTACTCGATGGAACAACGTGCTTCCGATACAATTGCGAACGGCTCCCAGTTACCTCGGGCCTGTCAAATTTCGGAGCCCGTTCATCCGCCCCTCAACCCCACAAGCGAATCACTTGTGGACTCACACGGGAGCAAATGCGAACCGAAGTTATCTGATATCTGAATACAAACAAATGTCCAAACGACGTTGTTCTATCGAAATTGAGTGATTGATCTTTGGTTAGATTTGCTCTTACCGCCATATTCCTCTACCTTGCTTCACATTGGCTTGGTGCCTGCGTTAGCAGTATTGTTGGTAGTATTGTTCCGTGGACTCATCAACACATTTTTCATCTCAAACGCATTCGTTATGTGTGCCTTGCTACTGTTTGTTCGGACTGATGTGTATTTGGCCGAATCGCCCATCAAGTGAAACGAAAACTATTCTTCATCACATGAAGAGCTCTCAGTGACGCGATGACTACAGTTTATCGCGCTGCAGAGAACGTAGATCTTCTCTGTCATCCGCGTGTTTCAGAAAGCTGTCAACAGTTGGAAGACGGACAGTCGTTTATCCTCCCACATCGTAATCGGTAACATGTGAAATAAGTTGCGGACACGTCAAACGTGCCTGGGTTGTCCCAGCGATGATCACACGAAGGGCTCACTCTGACAAAAGTATACATCCGTTCTGCAGCTCTGAGGTTTTTGAGGCCAAATATCTGCACTATAGTTCGAAAGGACACGGAATCATGGATACGGGTGGCAACAGAACTAACTGTTCGAGACCGTACCTGAATACGTGGATGGGATGTTTGTAACATAACATCTACCGGGTCTGGTAACAGTCATTGCCACGTCAGTTCAGAGTGCGGTAACATGGACACTCTGAGCCGGTGAGACCACCAATACGGTGCCTCAGCTGTTACTAGGATTCATATACCGATCGTCCCGAACACTGTCCAGGCGCCAAAATCCGCAGTCCAGGTCGAAAGGCTTACCTGAACGGTCACACTCCGACCGAATCGGGTGAGCGAACGGGCATAACACACCGCCGAAACCACAGCTACATTAACTGGCCATGGGTGGGGGTGTGTACGCGCATTTTTGGTAAAGTAGCTTGGCGCCATCGACCCAGTGCTTGGGCCACCACCGTCCACGATCGATAACACCTGACTGTTCACACGCTTGTCTGTAACCGTTCCACCAGCTTGAAAAGCTTGGAAAGTGCTAGACTGGGAATCAGCATGCGCTGGTGAGTGCAAATGGACAAAGTAAGAATACGATGTCTCCCTAACGGACTGTGCCATCACAACAGTCTTTTCACCAACCAATAGATAGTAAAGGCTGCATTCAGGAACGAAAGAGATTTACAAACCACTAAAAGACTGGCCAAAACCTAACAATTTTGCCATAGAAACTGAGGTACATCGTGATGTGTTTTAAGCTTTATCGCGTCATTTGTGGACTCTGACGTGACGTATTATAGCCATGCTGTGAAGACAGTGAGCGTCGCTTGGCATCCCTCAGTTTCGTGGCCTCGTCCCTGAACCGTGTCGTTCGTTCTGCCGTGATGATGGCAACTTGTTCCGTTATCGAGATCGGTGTGGACAGCTCTTTCACAAATGTTGTCCAGATTGAGGTGCTTTGCTCTCTGGAAACCTGCTTCGTCCGATATATCCGTTCAGTTTGAGTCGACACAAAACATTCGCAGGATGAAGTTTTCGGTTGGGTGATTACGAACTAGCGTAGTATGCTGATGTATGTGAGTACCGATCGAATTGGGCGGTTGTTTGAGTGAGAGTAAAGTAACGCACTCCTTAGAAGTGTCGTGTTTGTTCGCAAACTGACTTCTCTAGGACTGTACGAACTGTGAGTGTAGATGCTTCTGATGGCTGTTTCGAATCGATATTTTCATTTCACCGAAGGCACGTCTGATTTGTGAGCTCTGGACTGATTAATATAATGTGTTTGCGTCTGTGACCTTTTCTGCTACCTTGGCGTGGTTGTCAGGCTTGTTTGCTGTTTTGATCAGGCGGCCTATGCTGACTAGTTCTTCGGTCCTTGCAAGTTCAACCACGTCAGGTTGGCCGGTGGGGACTAGCCAGACAGAAGGCAGATGCGCTCATTGTAGATTTTACTAGTGTGTTGTGCTTTGGTTCTGCATGATGTTGTTACCTGTCCGACCTGGTTTATGTGTGTGTGTTATCTCTTACTTGTCTGTACATTAATGTCTTACGTATGTGAGCGTGTTAACTTCATAGGTATGGCTCTCGAGCCTGTGCGTAGCTATCACAATTTGGTTATTGCTAGTGGTGGATGATATTGTGTCTGTGCGTGTATGTCGCCCGAAAGCTTCGGATGAGCGCCTTAATCATTCTCCTGTCTAGATCTGGGCGTCCTAGCAGTATCCAAAGCTCATACAAATCATGATTACGCAACATAAACCGAATACCAAACTGTGTTGGCCATCGCACAGGGTAAAACGGTCGCCCTATCTGCAGTTTGCGGCAAACTGGCTAGAGGAAAATATTCCACTGCCAAACCCTTCCCTCCTGCTATTGACCCTGCAAGCACGAATCCCAAAGCAGACAATACTTACTCCCCTCTCAGTAACATGAAGAC